>ML371654.1:55797-110867 GCA_005239525.1 Nicotiana knightiana | reverse complement strand
GTTTTCCAATAACACTTTCGGGTTCCAAAGAGGGTAATCAAAGAAGAGTAATCGGCTCAAAGGGTTGGCAAAATGGGTAATAGTGTTTGGGTAGCGAGAATGAAAGCCTTCGTCATCCCAACCGGAGAACATTTAATGCTATATGGAGGATCAAACATGGTACCTTTTGACTGCACCTACATTGACAGTTGTTTCAGGGACATTTTTTTCGAGCCCAAGTACAACGCACTCTTTTGACAGTATTCTGGTTGCAATGTATGGATCTTTCTAATCTGAACCAATTTTCCTTTGGCTATTTCATTATTTTATTTCCTTGAGCTTTGCATTCTGATTCTTGATTCGTTATTTCGAAGTCTGACAGCGTTTTAGGATCTGTTGACTACATCTGTGTTGACAGTTGTTTCAGGGACATTTCCTTCGATGTACCCCAAGTATAAACACACTCTTTTGGCAGTACTCTTGTAGTAGCGTATGGACCTTTTCCGATCTGAACCCATTTTTCTTTGGTTATCCCGATGGTTTTATTTCGTTGATCTAACTTCATTTGCATTCTGACTCTTGATTCATTATTTCGGAGTCTGACAGCGTTTTAAGATCCGGGCATGAAGTCCGCAAGCATGTCATGTTATTGAAATCTGCATTTAAATAGAACTGAAAGTAGAGTAAGAAAGAGACAAGATTAAGAAAAGAGACATTCTTGGAAAAAGAAATATTAATTCCATTTGATTTTTTTTTTTTTTTTTTATTTTGATGATTTTTTTTTAGATAGAAGGGTTTACATCGGAAAGTAAGACAATAAAGTAAAACATCCGGATAACACCCTGGGATAATCCGGACACAGAAAGGATAGCAAGACTGGCTACCGAGACTCCCATCTGATGGGGGAACTTTCAGGCTTGGCGACCGTTTTTTGGCTTTTCTTCTGTCTCGGCAATGGCTTCAATGGCCTTCAGTGCCGAATCAAGTTCTTTATCTTCACAAATAATACCAGCGACCCAATGTGAGCAGGCAGGGGATTGTTCATCATATTGGGGCCATCTTCATCCCTAAGCACTATTGTCTGGACCTCGATGAGATCTTCCACTGCTCTTTTGAGATNTAAAGATGGGCATTTCTGGGAAGTGGAGCTCGGTTTTGGGTATAATTTTGTGGTTGTGTGTAAGGTTGTGTGTTCATCACCGCACAGGGAGGCGGTGTCACGGCATATGCAGCATCATCTTGATAAGGGTAATAGTGTTCTAGGATTTCAGGAAGCATATATGATTGGTTGAATGCCCTGTGGGCCCCCTCCGAGCTTGAAGCCATCGTAGCTCCCTCTTCTATCTCGTTTCTGTTCATCAGACCCTCCGAACCATTCTGAACGGCCCGTGATGTAGCCTTAAAAGTAGCTTGACTCAAAATTCGGCCCGTTTCTAAACCTCTTTCGACCATCTCCCCAATTTTTATAGCTTCAGCGAACGGTCTACCCATAGCAGACATCATATTCTGGAAGTAGTCCGCCTCTTGGGCCAGTAGGAAGACCGTAACCATTTCTGCTTCGTCCATTGGAGGCTTTACCCTGGCGGCTTGCTCACGCCATTTGACAGCATATTCGCGAAAGCTTTCCGCAGTTTTCTTTTTCAAATTAGACAAAGAGTTCCTGTCGGGAGCGATGTCTACATTATACTGGAACTGGCGAACAAAGTCTCGGGCCAAATCGTCCCACATATGCCAATGAGTAATTTCTTGATCCATATACCATTCAGAAGCGATCCCGGTAAGGCTTTCTCCGAAATAGGCCATCAACAACTCTTCTTTTCCATCAGCATCTCTCAGCTGGTTACAATACCGTTTCAAGTGAGCCATCGGGTCTCCGTGCCCGTCATATTTTTCAAACTTTGGCGTCTTGAAACCAACTGGCAGGTGAACATGTGGAAACATGCATAAATCATAGTAGGAGAGACTCTTCTGACCACTCAAACCCTGTATGTTCTTTAAACTTTTCTCTAAACTTCTCATCTTCCGAGCCATTTCTTCTTGCTCGGGGTTTCTCATTGTTTTTTGCTGACCCATGGGAGAGTCATATTGCAAGTGTTGAGGGTAAGAGTTTGGCTTGGACACTGTTGGTTGTGCCATGGGGAAGATTGGTGGCACAGCGAACATTGTTGGCGGTGTCCATGAATCCGGCGCCTGGGGGTGACCCGTAGAAGGCATTCCGGGGCCATTAGACGACATTAGAGTGTGCCCACATGGGATGAGTGGGTTGGGCACAAGGATGTTCGAAAGCCCATCTGAACCGGGAATCAGCTCAGGAAAACCAGGGAATACACTTGGCGGTTCCCTGCCGTTAGACCAGGCATCCCACATCTCCAACATGCGGCGACGCAACATTCTGTTTTCTTCAGCAGTTGTTGATTCCGGCTGCGGAATAGCCGATGACGGGCTATCCTCAGGACCGATGATTGGCATATTACCGGCGGAGGCCATCTCTACCTTTGGACCTTGTGAAGGATGGGAAACCGGACTACCAACAAAACCAACCACCAAAACCTGGCTAATTTGCACACCAAACAACCTTGTTAGTTTTTGAGACATTTAACATATAGGAAATCGCATATTGGGATGCAATGCACCTAACAATTAAATGCTTCTACAATGTGTTTGAACGGTTGCATGTTTCATCCCGGCCTTTAGATATCCCTTTCCAATTTTATCTCTCTTTTTTTTTTTGAATTTTCCATATCTCGATTTCTTTTCCTTTCTCTTTTTGTTATTTTCGCTCTTTATTTTTTCTCATTTATTTTGTCACTCTCTTTTTTTCTGTTTTTTTAATTGATTTCGCTCTTTTCTTTATTTTTCACTCAATATTTCTTTTTCTTATTTATTTATTTTTTACTCAATTTATTTGTGGCTATGATCGAATCCGATGGGGATTGCCTACGTATCATGACGCCGCATGAATCATATCTTGCGTAGTTCGGGAAGATTGAAAATGGAGTAAATAAAGCTAACTCTTTTTTTGTTTTTTTTGAATTTCGTTTATTTTATTTTATTTTTGAATTTTTGAAAGAAAGGCCTTAAANTTTTTTTTTTTTTTTTTTTTTTTTTTTTTTTTTTTTTGTGAAAACTCCTGTAAATTAACCTGGTTGTCTGGTAAACATTCAGGCTCATCACTGGCAAATTGCTGACCAAAATTCATACTCATGATTAAGTGGGTTGGACTATAGATAGTAAAAGGTTGGAAAGAAGTAAAACATTTAAATTAAGCGAAAGGGTTTTTATCAATTTCTCATGAATGAACAAGCTAAAATGATTTATTACTCAATATTGTAACTTGTAAACCTTTTGATAGATATCTATTTCATGCAAATCCTCATGCCAAAGCAGCCTCAACGTTACTTCGTTTTCTTAAAGAAAACATTTTCTAGAAAATTTATTTTTCATTGAACAGAGTACACGGTTTGTGAAATTGAGACCCAAAGAACTGAGGGTGTTGGCAGGCCTGAGACTGCTAGTGATTGAAATTGTTTTGCAACTTCCATGTTGGTGTTTGTATATGTCCTCTACATTTTCTCCAATCCTCAAATAGGGAAAAGTAAAACATAATATCCCCAACTTCAACCTTTTTCTTTTCTTTTGTGTGATGGCTCTGACTACAACGATATTTTAGCCTGAAGGCAGAACACATGGGGACAAATTTAGAATAAAGCTACAGCCTACAAACTAAACATTCCTAATTTAATGGCCTCAAGTTTCTCCTCTATATTAACTGCATTATTCTTGTTAGTTTCCATCTCTAATAACAAATCATTTCGGTTTAAGCACGACATTTTAACTAATTTTCATTACATAATCAGTAGACTAATAGGTAGACATCAAATCACAGAATTAGCTTCAATCATACCTTAGTTATTAATCACTTCAAACCAATTCGTATTTACAATCAATAGATAGGAATACTTAAAAACACGAACCAACCGTTGCATATCTTATAACATATAAGCATTCAAGCAATAATTACACGTTTCAAGACTAGAATCAGTACCTGAAAAATAACAAAGAAAATAGGTCTCTGATGTTGAGAAGCATACAAAAAAAATAAGAGTCAAATGCAGCTTGATAAAAACAGCAACGAACAGTAGAAAATGATACTATAACCCAACTTCTGAGCCCAGAAAAGGTGAATCCAAATAAAAGAAGCGATATGAGAAACTCATTTTTTTAAATGTTTTTCTGGAAGCTAAAAAGCTGGAATCTAGAAATTTCTCTCTACTGAAAATGAGAATGAATGAAAAAGAATATCTGAAAATGCTAGTGAATTCATCTCATAAAGAGCAGCATGAATTCTTCCAGCAACTTGGTCGAGATCACGCTGGCCATTGGATGTGATTCTCCTTCCACCCTTAGGATCAAAGTCAATAATGTTCATGTTCTGCAATTGCTGAAGTATGTTGCTTGCAACTGAACCACTGCTCTTACAGAAATAACGAGGGTGGCTGCCATTCCTCTGTTCACCACCATAGATTCTTCGGAATCCACATAGTGCTCGTTACCACCCATGGAAGTTTAGTCAGTTGGTGAGTTAAGTTTTCAGTACTGATACCTGCAAACTATTGAATTCCAGGGACACAAATAGGACCAAAGACAACAATACACATTATCACAATTATAGGTGCAAGTGATGACCACCCAGTAGAAGTTAGATATAGAATCGCTCAGCTTGTCATTCATGATGCTTTAGCAACAAAATAAATTTCAAAACACTGTGGTTAGAACAATCCTAATTGAAGATTCAACTAAGCACTCATTTTTTTCAAAAAGTTAAACATATTACCTCATAAATATGCTAAGAGAAGGAAATCTAGAACATCGAATCGAAATGCTACTATGGGAATGCACAAACATGAGCGCAACTATCTATCAACCTGATGATATGACTCAAGAATCCTTTGGGTAAGAATGAATGTCTATTGATAAAAATAATATGAACAGAGGGAAAGATCTTCCTCAAACTAAGAACTAAAAGTTCTATCCAAGAATACAGACTTCAATAACATTACATATCAGTTATCAAGACAGCGTGAAAGAAGTAATGTGAAAGTTTAAAAATCATAGCAATCAATCTGGTTATCCCATCTTTAAAAAAAATCACATGAACTTTCTACTCCTTAATAGATACAGGTGCAGATATGTGAGTTCCAGTCATAACAAATCTGGTGAATGTTATGAGCCCTTCACTAAGCCTTATCACAGAGAGTTGGGTGGGGAAAAGCAAATCGGCAAATTGTCCCCTTCTCAAATCAAATATGCACAGTGAGGAACAACAAATCCATATCAGAGAATAAGACGTAATCATGCACACATTAACAAAGTGGAAAGCAATAGATTTAACAAAGTTTGCTTCCTCACAAGAAAATAAGCACCAAGAATATCAACTGTCAGATTGATGGATTATGTAGCTACAAGTACCTCACTAGTAAATCCATGCACCAACTGTTTAGCAGCCTCAATCTGTGCACAACTGGGATCTCAAGATGTGTAGAAAATACTAACAAACTATCGCTCAACCTGATCATAACACACCTGAACTTTGGCTAAAGCAAAACAGTCAACCAAGAAAATTGTTTCAATAGGTTGTGCACACAGGAAACAGAAGAAAGAGCTGCTCAAATACTGCTGAACTAATGCCCAAAACAGTGCAAAAATGGCACTTAAACTATGCAGCATTGCAGCTCAAATATGCAAAAAGTTTCAGTTTTCAGTTCATCAAAAAAAAATTAACTTAACTCCCAAACTAGAAACAAACACAGGTTTAATAATTCAAGCCTCTCATTCAACAGTAGTCTAAGATGAATTTTCAGTTCAAAAACATAGGTATCCAACCAAAACTTGACCGAACTACTCAATGAACTTAGCAGAAACCAAACCAGAAATCACCAAAAGTTCACACAAGTATTCAGTTCTTAAGTTAGGAATCAAGCCTAAAACTTGATCAACTTCTCAAAACCTTTCATCAAATAGGCAGTAGGCATTAAGAATGCTATTAAATGCTGTCTAAAACAACTACAAACAATCCTGGTGGAATTCAAGCAGAAACTGAACCAAAGTGTAAGTAGTTTTCTTCAAAAACTTTTTAGAACTACCACACAATTTAGCTAAACAGATGCAGCAAGTGATTAAAGCTTCAGCAGCTCAAACCATATTTTAGCTCAATATTCAGAAAATCAAGCGATAAAGAGCTCGAGTCGAATTCACAGACTCAACTCAAAAAGATTGAGTCGATGTTAAGTAGAAACTCAATTCTCTCCAAAATTTCAGAAATCAGAGATGTTGCTCAGTTTTAAACATAGAGAAAATCTGAAGCTGTGTTCTACAATTCAGTTTTAAAGTAAATGAAATATTTTTGAGATTTTGAAAAATTGTGGAAAAGGTAGAAATTATTTTTGTATTTTGATTTGTCCTTTTTTTTAATGAAGAAATATTTTATGGGTTCTAATACTTTTATTTTTTTATCTTTTATTTGTTTGAAATTTCCTATATAAAAAAAAACTCCTAAAGAAGGAATTAAAGGAAAATGTATTTTTTGAAGTTTTTTTTTTATTGGGGGCCGGAACTGATGAGGTTTGCCTACGTATCTCATATCCGGTGAGAATCAGACCCGCGTAGTTCTGCCAGTTTTGACGGAACCGGGGAATATGATTTTTGAGAATATTCATTTATTTCCTATCTTTTAGATAGAGTTTCAGGATTTCAAATAAATATCTCTCACTCTATGTTTATTTTTTTTTATTTTTTTTCTTTCCTATTCTAGAAGCCGGTCAACATGCATGCCGAAACAAACAAAGGCCAAGTAGCACGTAAGATGCATTAGGAGGGACTTTTATTTTGGGTTCACCTGTCCTAGACGGACCCAACCCCTGTGTTGAGTCCCCTAAGTCAAATGCACATGATACAAAAAACGCACTTACTAGGGATCCGGCATGAGGTTATGTCATTCTAAGTTTGGATCCTGGGGTTTTGTTCTAGACCAAGCTTACCCGAGCGGACAGCTCGAGCCGAGGTCGGGGCACCGTACCGGGAATACAAAAGTTTCGCCGGCTTTGCAACTTGTCCGTACCTCGTTCTAAAAATTAGATGTGACTCTAACAGAAAAGAAGTCACATGAAGTGCACACTTCCCAGATGATTTAGAAGACTCAGAGAGAAGAGGGTTTCGGCACAATTTATATACGGCTCAGATAATATCAAAGCGGTAAAAGAAGCATTTAGCACATTAGGTTCAAATATGTAAAATCAGATAATAAAGCCAAATATAACAGTTATTCTAAGCTCGAATTCTTAAACCCTGAACCAGAGATTCTGGGTTCCCTGTCCCCAGCAGAGTCGCCAGAGCTGTCACACCTCCTTTTTCCACCACCCCTGTGTAATAAAGAGGTGGTGAGGGAGTTTTTCCAATTAAAGTGACATTATTCAGATTTGGGATTTATTTTAATTTTTTCAGAGTCGCCACTCGGATTTTTTACGGTGTTCCGGGACACTNATGAATGCAATTTTTGATTTTTTAGAAGATCCATTTACAATGAAATTAAATCCTAAAAAGAAGTTTAAAATCTAACATGCTAATGAAATCAAGATTCGAACATTTTTTTTATGATTTTTATTTTATTTTATGATTTTAGAATTATTAAAAGTGCATGGAATGCAACTAAATAAAGAAAAGTTCCTAAAATTTATTAAAACTATTTTTGATTATTTTAGGAGTAATTTCCTTGTAGGGCAAAAATTGGGTGTTCACAGACTCTATAAATACTTGATGTATTTCTGCTGAAATTCGAGACGCACAAAGTTGTAGTGAATCAAAGTCTGAAAGAAAAATTCCCAGAGATATTTTGCAAGCAGAATTACTGTGCGATGAAAAGGCTACAGTTCAACTAGAAGAACCAATTTCATCAGATTGATTATTGAGTCTAGTTGATTGTAGTAGGAGCTTTAATATTGTATCTTTTCAGCTTTCATAGAAGAAATTGTAATAGGTACGTATTTTTCAAGTTAGAGTTAGCTTGAAGTCAGTAGAAATTAGCTAGAGGCTAGTTGATACAAAGAGGATTAGAGTTAGTCCTAGGATTAGAAAAGAGTTTATTTTGTAAGTCCGTTTGGCTAAGAGTTTTTAGTTAAGTGTTTGAGCAAATCCTACTAAGGAGTAGGTCGTGGTTTTTTCACTTTTTGAGCCAGGTGTTTTCCACGTAAAATATCTGTGTATTTACTTTATTGCTTTATTATTCTGCAAATAGTAGTAAGCAGTACACCAAGAAGAACCAGGTTCTTCTTATTCGACAGCACTCGAAAATTGGGTACTGCACAATTAACTTATAATATTGTGTAGTATTGAAGTCTAAAACAACAATATTTTACTCAAAACCTTATGTTAAATTATGTTCTAAAGATTGTTGCAATATTTGGGCTATAAGCCGTGTTTGGGGCCTCGTGCTGATCTTTTTAGACCCCTTGGGGGATTTTACTGCAGTTTTCCTCACCGTGTATTGATGATTTAACTCAGTCGCATTGTGTTTACTGTTTTCGAAACTCAGCCTGATTTACACTTTTTTGAGATTTAAAAATTATGTTTTGGGTCGAGTACGTCGTTTCACTAATTCGCCCGAGGGGCTTTTGGGAGGCTCTACTGAGTGAGGCCGAGGGCCTCTTTGTGAGGATATGATACGCCACGAGGTGGATTGATATTAGCACTTGGGCTGAAGGAGCCCCTCCGGAGTCTGCACACAATCCCAGTGAGCGCACCGAGTGCCGAGTGACAAGTTATTGGGAGGCATGAGTGACTGTGAGGTATGCCCGAGGGGCTGATTATTAGTGATGGTGAGGTATGCCTGAGGGGCTGATTATGAGTGACTGTGAGGCATGTCCGAGGGGCTGATTATGATACATGTTTTTGCCCGAGGGGCTACTTATGATTTTACCACTTTCGCTCTGAACTTATGAAATATGTTTTGCCCAAGGGGCCTCTTTATGATTTATTTCATTTTCATACTAAATATTTCAGTTTGAAGTTGTTGGAAATATGCATTTTTCAAAGAATTTTTCTGAAGTTGGTTTTAAGGCATGATGATTTCATATATCTATGTTTATACTGTTGGAAAGAAAGGTTGTGCATATGTTTCATAGATTCATGTGTTTTCTTGCCGCTTAGACTTGATTTATTTTCATTACTACTGAGTTGGCGTACTCACATTACTCCCTGCACCCCTGTGTGCAGATTCAGGTGCGGATACCGAGCATTAGCTATCTATTCCGTGTGGAGCCAGAGTGCGGGATATAGAGGTAGCTGTTCAGCGTCCGCAGCATCTCTGTTTTCCCTTCTTGTTGTATCTAGCTAGTTATTCGGAGGTTTTGTATTATAATAGTATAACTTTTTGGCTTATCTCTCTTAGATGCTCATGACATGTTGGCTCCGGGTTTTCGGGTTGGTTGAACTGCTTATTGGCCTAATGTATTTAGTAGATTCTTTATATCTTATGAAATGTTTGAAATTAGTTGGGATTTTTAAAGAAACTATAAATATGTGATCGTTGGCTAGCCTAGTTCCACGATAGGCGCCATCACGGCCGGTTTATGCTTTGGGGTCGTGACATTTTCACTCTTCTTTACACTGAGCCTTTGATGATAAATGTTGGATAAATGTTTTATGCGATATTTTTAAATGGAAACTGGAGATTTATGAAATACTCGGAGATTTAAATTCCTGACTTAATTTACTTATTTCCACAGTCACTTATTATACGGATTTTCATGATTTATAAATGCTCGTCACTGCACTCATGTTTTTAGATACTTTGGTTACTTACTTAGTTGGCGTACTTACGTTACTCCCTGCAGCTTGTGTGCAGATTCAGGTACCGGGGCAGAGCGATAGTTTAGTTCCCCCATTTAGAGCATTGTTCGGATACTGTGAAGTAGATGTTCGGCGTTCGTAGCCTACTCTTTCTCCTTCCTACTCTATCATTTGTACTTTACATTCTCAGGCTTGTTGTAGTAGAGAATTTTCTTTAGGATGTATCACTTCTTAGATGCTCATGACGGTTGACTCCAGATGTTGGGACTGTGCTTAGATGTTCTAATCATTTTTATTGCATTTGAAATGCTTAAGAAACATAATTATTATGAAAATTGCGGATATTTGATGTATTAAATGGAAACTTATTTTTATTAATTACAGTGAATTGTCTAGCCTAGTATCACGATAGGTGCCATCACAACCAGTTTAGTTTTGGGGCCGTTATGGGAGGGAGGGGTGGAATTTCTCATTTGCAAGATCTGGGTTCGCATTTGCGATCCCCTTAGTTTCGCATTTGCGGACATACTGTTCGCATTTTTTAAGGCAGCAGGAATGTGAAGACTTCGCATTTGCGATGGTTTATTCACATTTACGAGATTTGCGTCTGGACTTAAGCTAAGTTAGACGGGATTTCTCTCCTTCTTTTAAATTTTCAAACTTAGAAACCCTTATGGCGATTTTTCCAAGAGCCTTTCTTTCCCAAATCATTAGTAAGTGATTTTAACCTACTTTCTTTAATTTTTCCATTACTTTTCATAAGATTTCAACCTAAAATCTAGGATTTTCATGGTGGAAATTGGGGATTTGGGAAGAATTAGGAATTTTTGTAAAATTAGAATTTAGACCTCAAATTGAGGTCGGATTTTGAAACAAATCATATAACCGGCTTGGGGGTGAATGGGTAATCATGGTTTGGTTTGTATTTCGCATTTAGACCAAGCGGGCCCAGGAGTTGACTTTTGTTGATTTTTGCAATAATGGCTTAAATTGAATCTTTTTCATTCGTGGGTAGTTCCTAAGGCTTATTTTGAATCGTTTGGTTGATAATTTGCTAGATATGGTTGGTTCAGAGGATTTTTCGAAAGGCAAAGCCGTGGTTGAGCTTTGAGTTGGTCTTTGGAGTGAGGTAAGTGTCGTGGTTAACCTTGACTTGAGGGATCAAGACTTGTTTGATATGTGCTACTTTTTCAAATGTTGGGTACAATGTATATGTGAGGTGACGAGTACTTATGCGTTGTTGTCGGGTTAAAGCATGCAGGTGGGATTTGTTCCTTGTAACTTATTTCTTTCTTTGATCATGACATCCATGCTTAGACTAGTTAATTATTAGGTTGATCATTCTTTCTGCATTTATGGGCCATCTGTGATAATTGAGTATTGTTTCTGAAGTAGAGATTCGGATTGTGGAACCATTGTTGGCATAAGACTTGATCTTGCTTATTCTATCTCCATGTTGTTATATGTTCATTGTTACATGGTAAGGGAGAGTGTTAATGAACGAAGGGTGATGCCGTGCCATATTTGAGAGTTAATGCAGGTAGGATGATGTCGTTTCGTATCTATTATTTCATGATGAAATTGACAGTAAAAGCACGAAGTGTGATGCTGTCCCGTACTTTTCATTTTATGGTGAGGTTGAGAGTAAAATAGAAAGAGTGATACCGTGAAGTTTTATTCATTATGTTTTGTTCTTTTTTTCGGTTGAAGGTTTATTGATCGATTCTTGTTATCTTCCCCTGTTGTAGTTACTGTATCTTGTACCCCTTTTGCATGTCCCCTCCCAATAGTACTTGTTAATTCTTTATTGTTATCTTGTACGTATATTTTCATATGTTCAGGCTTATTTACGTGGGTGTCCTGTCATAGCCTCGTCATTACCTCGTCGAGGTTAGCCTCGACACTTACGGAGTACATTGGGTCGGTTGTACTCATACTACACTTTTCACTTCTTGTGAAAATTTGGATATCGGTCCCGGCTGTCCGTGAGGCGTATCAACTCGGATTGGCATTTGGAGACTCGAGGTAGATCTGCTGGCATCCGCAGGCCTTGAACTCCCCTTCCATTTCCCCTATTTACTGTTCTTTTCATTCGAGACAATTGTATTTATTTCAAGCACCTATTTGTAGAGACTCTAGAAGCTCGTGAACTTGTGACTCCAAATCCGGGTTGTGCTTAGATTATATTGGTTTTTATGTCATTTCGTACTCCGTTTTAGTTTCATTTCGGTTTAATTGGTTTTACTTATTTGAATTGATTAAAATTGGCTTAAAGATCCTCTAAAGTCGGATTGCCTAGCAAGTGAAATGTTAGGCGCCATCACGGTCCCGAAGGTGGGAATTGCGGCTCGTGACAAACAACTTTTTCTTTTTAAAGAATTTTTAAAAATACAGCGAATAACTAAATTCATTGCAGTCTGCAAATAAGTTTCTATACAATTTTGATCAATTGTATTAATGTCCTTACCTTGTGTAGTGGTTTAATTAATACTACATATTTCCTTATGATTGTATTTGCTTAGTAGGTGTTAATGCAAAACATAGAGGGTCCGTTGGATATTATTTATTAGCCGATCTGCATAGGGATAGTAAGACCCGGGCGCCTCTCCATTTTCTATTATTTTTCGTTTTGAAAAATTTTATAGCCCTCCTTTTGGATTTCATTTCATATCGTATGATATTACACTTGCTTCTCATATATTTTAATTTTTTTTTTTTGTAACAATTTCTTTAACTTATTTATGATTATTAATACAATTTTCATGTTCAAGATTAGAACACATACATGTAATTTAGAATGGAAAGATCTCGTTCATTCCATCACTCCTTGGCGATAGAAAGTTATAATGCAAAACCTCCGGGGTTTGTAGAGTGCTATTCAAAATTTATTCCACTTAAAATGACAGCTATTTGATGCGTATTGTCCTCTGTTAGTGCTAACTATAGCAGCTATAAAATTGCGGTAAAAGGTATCAAGCAGTTCAATACAAACTTTTGCTTTCTTATTTTCGAATATTTTTCTCTAAAAGGGAGAAGAGCTAATCACAAAAACCTCCCTTGAGATGTAGGATTATAATACTATTTAACATGGTTTTAAATATGGCAACTTTTTCTTTTTATTGAATTTTGATAAATACATCAAATAACAAAATTTATTGCAGTCTGCAAATAAGTTTCTATACAATTTTGAGCAATTGTATAAACGTCCTCACTCTCTAAGATTACGTAAGATGAGTACAATTAAAAATTCAAGTTATTTTTTTATTTTTAAGTAGATAATTTAATACAAGTGCTGAAACCAACAACGTAAATAATTATAACAACTTCCCAAGGTTGGAAATACGCTGTCACGAACTTTAACTCAATACATTTAATAATCTCAAAGATCGAATATACAATATTGTTCGAATAAGAGTTGACAGTACAATAAAATGGAAAGACTCCAAGAGACTGCAATGACCAAGCAGCTATACCTTGAATCCTTGCGTTCAAGACACTAACTTTGCTCGAGTTCGATATCCCAAATATCTGGCTCTGCATATTTTGTAGTATGAGTACACAACGATCGGTACCCAGTAGGTAATTAACCTCGATGGAGTAGTGAAAAGGTATAATCAAGACACTCACTAGTCAAGTAACATGTACAATATAGTAGTATACAATAGTACTGGAAAACAACTAGAAATGATAGCAACAAAATCAACCAGTAATATAAATAGCAAGGCAACAAGAACACCATAATTATTGGTCAAACAACTAAGGAACACAAGCCCAACAAATTAATCAACTCCTTCAAATATAAACCTTTCACATATAATTATTTCAAATAAATATCTTTCGAATATAGTTCTTTCCAATAAATATCTTTCGAATATATTTCTTTCAAACAAATATCTTTCGAATATAATTCTTTCAAAAAAAATATCATTAGAAACTAATTCTTTCAAATAGAAGTCACTCTGTGACACCTCATTTCATAATCATAAAACACGGGACTCAGCCCACTTTTATATTTTTATGGAACCTCGTGTCCATATTGTTATCACAATCGCACGGACAACTCACGTGCCAAAATATTAATATATGAGACCCGCACGAACAACTCACACGCCACTAATAAAATCATCATTTACTCATGGCAACTCGTTCCCACATCTCATTTCAAAACACACGGACAACTCACGTGCCAATATCATAATCGTTATATACCCATGGCACCTCGTGCCAACATTTCATATCACAACCACACGGACAACTCATATGCCAATAACATGTTCTGCCCGGCAATAGCAACAGGCTCACAATCTCAACATGTATCATACTATTATTAAACTTACTGAATTAACAAAAAAGGTTGCACAAGATATAAAAGTAATCACAGGAAATCACAACATCACATGAAAATCACTAGCACAATAACCCCACATCATCACATAACATCCCTCACAATAGCCACCCTTATCACTCCTATAATAGCCTCATTTATCCCTCCACCCTTAGGACTCGGCGCGTTCAGAGTAAGTTGGAAGAATTTGAAGTTCATAAGTTGATCCTATGTGTTTTGGGTTGCGATTCTTAGTTTGAATATTTTTTTTCGCATTTTGAGGGTGCGAGCTAGTCCATTTTATGTTTACAAACTTGTTGGTATGTTTGGACAGGGCCTCGGGGCCCCCGGATGCAATTCGAACGATGCGCAGAAGTCGTTTGGCCTTGGGTGATCAGGTGAAGCATCTAGCTTCTGGTGCAATCGCATATGCGGAAGGAAGCCGCATGTACGAGCTCGCATAAGCGAGCCAAAAGCCGCACAAGCGGCCCAGTATAGGCAGCCCAGAAACCACAAATGCGGACAAGGAGACTGTAGATGCGCGACCGCAGAAGCGAGAGCTTGCGCAGGTGCGGCTCATTTGCCACAGGAGTGGCATCGCAGAAGCGAGCCCTCATTCCTCAAATGCAGACTTAGGCAAGCCAAGAGAGGAATGCATCTGCGGAGCCGTAGATGCGAAACTCTGGCAGTGAGGTCCATTTATTTCGGACTTAGGTCATTTTTGGTTCATTTATTTCACTCCATGGGGCGATTGTGGATCTTTCTGGAAAGATATTTCCACCTAGTTATTGGAGGTACGTAATTTCTATCTGATGTAAGTTAAATATATAGATTATGGGTGTGTTTTAACATATAATATTGTGAAAATTATGGGTTTAGATGAATAACCATAGATTTTAATAAAAATGGGATTTACCAATGAGAATGGTTATGGGATTGAGTGAAAAATATATATCTGAGTTCGTGAGGTTATGGGTAACAACTTACTTCAAACAATTTCGGAATCCGGGCATATGGGCCCGGGGTGAATTTTAAGAATACTTTAATTGGGGTTGGGTAATCACTCTAATATTTAGAATATGATCTTTTGAACATGTATTGATTAATTTATACAATATTTGATTAGTTTTGGATTGTTCGGCACCGAGTTGAGGATTTAGAATGAAATATTGGGCCGGAAAGTGAGCTATGACACGAGGTAAGTCTCTTGTCTAACATTGTAAGAGGGAATTCAACCCATAGGTGATTTAAATTAATAATTTCTTCTAGTTGTGGGAGCTACATACGCACGGGGTGACGAGAGTCTGTGCGTAGCTACTAATTATGTTTATCTCTGGGTAGTTTAGGACCCAAATCATGAAATACTTGAAATGTTTGCACCCTAATTGTTAATTAGTTTGCCTAAATTATATTGACACTTGATATATGAATTGTAAAATTCCGAATTTCACTTGCTTGAGTTTTGGCGGGTTACTTGACCCGCTGATAGAAATTGTGCTTCTTTGTGTATTAGCCTCGTAATTACTTTTAAATCGGATGTTCATACAGTATACTCTCTTCTTGTGGAGCGGGTCGAACGCCTTGGTAGTAGAATATATGCATCTATGGATCGTGTCGCACGTCCTTCGGCAGTTGTACATGTTATTCTGGATTGGGTCACACGACCTCGGCATAAATCGTGCTTAATAATACTCAGAGCCTAATCATACTTGATATTATTTTGTGGCTTGTGAGGTTACACTTATTAATGACGGGAATTTACTTGGAATTGATTAATTTTTGACAGAATTATTTGTTCCTGCTTTTTAATGAGTTATAATTATTATTTATATAACTCATGGTTATTTAGAATTTTTGTATTCATATTGTTAGCTCATAGTAAGTATCTAAGTCGGCCCCTTATTACTACTTCTTCGAGATTAGACTAGATACTTACTAGGTACATGTTGTTCATGTACTCACACTACACTTCTGCATTAATCTTGAAGGATCTGAGGTAGGTGCATCTGGCAGTACTATCGGCGCGTATCCCAGATATCCCGAGACCTAGTGGTGAGAAGCTTCCTGACCCGTTCTGCAGCCCCTAGAGTCTCTCTTTGTATTGATATTTTGTCTACTTTAATTCAGACAATAGTTAGAGTTTGTATATTCCACTAGTTCCCATAAACTTCTGACACCAGGTCTTGGCACACACACTAGAAGATTTTATGCTTTTGGAGTACTTATATCCTCATGATTGCCATTTAGTCGTGTTCATTTCAGTTATTAAATTTTCCACTCCTTAATTTATTATTAAATAGAATTTAATTACTTGAAAAAACTTATTAAAAGAGAAATAACATGGTTTAGTTCACCGTTGGCTTGCCTAGCAGCGACGTTGGGCGCCATCACGACCTATAAAGAAATTGGGACGTGAAATTATCACTCTTATAGGCACCCTTAGCACTCCTATAATATCCTCCCTTATCGCTCTGTTTAATAGCTTCCCTTATCACTCCACCCAGACAATATCCCAACATACATAACAACAGTGAAATGCCACCCGTATGCTCGCATAATATCAACAGTGGGATGCCACCCTTATACGATGTATAACAGTAACCCAAATTACACAAAAATTCACACATAATATTATCACAACAACACAATGTAATCATGTAACGACACGGCCGATCGTTTTGAGAGTTGTAGCCCCGTTCTCCCTTTTTTACTCATTTTTGTGATTTTCTTTTGTTTTATGACTTATCGGGTTAGATGATTCGGTTCCGAATACAATTCAGAGTGAATTGAGATACTTAGTATTTTAATTGAATGCTTAAGTTGGAAATATTGACTGGATGTTGATTTATATGTAAACGACCTCGGATTTGAATTTTGATGGTTCCGATAGCTCCTTCAGGTGATTCTGGACTTAGGAGCGTGTCTGGATTGTGATTTGGAAGTTTGACCGGGAGATGGACTTTTTGATATCGGGGTCGAATTCCAATTCCGGAAGTTGGAGTAGGTTTGTGGTGTCATTTGTTTATTTTGTGCAAAATTTGAGGTCAATCGGACGTGGTTTGATAGGTTTCAGCGTCGTTTGTAGAATTTGAAAGTTTCAAAGTTCATTAGGCTTGAATTGGGGTGTGATTCGTGTTTTTTATGTTGTTTGAGGTGATTTGAATGTACGACTAAGTTTGTATTGGGTTGTAAGACTTGGTAGTATGTTTGATTGAGGTCCCGAGGGCCATTTGAGGCCGAATTTGATAAATTTGATATGGTTAGACTCGTGAGTGAATGGGATTTCAGGTTTTGTGACTTTTCTCAAATTTCGAGACGTGGGCCCGACGGTCAATTTGAGCCAATTTCGAGTTTTGAGCTATAATTTAGCAAGTTCTTGTAGAATTGATTCCTTTAGCCCATATTGATTGTATTGTACTGCTTGTGGCTAGATTCAGGACGTTTGGAGACCGATTCGCGAGGCAAAGGCATATCGGAGTAGAGTTTTGCTTGGATTGAGGTAAGTAACAGATTTAAATCTGGTCCTGAGGGTATGAAACCCCGGATTTTGTGTTATATGATTGTTTTGGATGTGACACACATGCAAGGTGACGGGCCTGTGGGCATGCACCATGGGAATAATGACTTGGTCCATTCCGTGAAAATAAAAATCTGAATAAACCTGTTGTTAGATATATTCCCTCCATGTGTTATAGAAATTTGATTGTGAATCATGTTAGAGACCATGTTTAGGCTAAGTGTTGGTACTGTTGGGACCCACAGAGGTCGTTTTACATGTTGAATTAACTGCCAAATGCTATTTGTACTTAGTCTCAACTTTTATTCCTATATCATATCTCAGTCTCTATTATTCTTGTTGATACATCATATTATTTCTGTTTGGGCTAATTTTCCTGATTTCTGAGAGCCCGAGAGACTGGAGAGATTGATAACTGAGTGAGTGTAATGACCCGACCGATCGTCTTGCGTTATCGGACCCTGTTCCCCTAAATGAAACTTTCTATAGCGGCTTATTGTGATATATGACTTGTGGGTGTGGGTGGTTCGGGACTCGGAAGTGTTTAGAGTGATATAGGAACACTTAGTTCCTTAAGGTTGGCCTTTAAAGCCAAGCTTGACTTTGGTCAACATTTTGAGTAAATGACCTCTGATTCGAGTTTCGATGGTTCCGGTATCTTCGTATGATGATTTCGGACTTGGGCGTATGTTCGGAATGGGTATTGGATGACCCGGGAGCGTTTCGCCGCCCAATAGCGAAATAAGTGTTTCCTTAAGTTCATATTGTGGTTTGTGATGTGTTTTTGTGTTATCGAGGTCCAAACGGAATTCCGAGAACGAGAATAGTTTTGTTATGTCATTCATGACTTGCTCGCAAAATTTGGTTTCATTCCGAGTAGTATAGGTCAATTCGGCGCATTTGTTAGCGAATTCAAGAAACTTAAAGTTCCTAAGTTTGATTCTAGGGGTTTTGAGGTGTGATTTTGAGTCTTAGCATTGTTTTGGGTGTTTCAAAGGCTCGAGCGAGTCCGTATTATGATTTGGGACTTGTTGTTATATTTGGACGGGAGCTCGGGTAGGCCGAGGTGCCTCTCGGGCACCAGACGAGGCCAAAAACCAGCTGAACCAATTGATGGTGCACCTGTTCTTGTGTGACCGCAGGTGCAGTTGCCCATCATGCGGTCCCAGCCTCACAAGTTCGGCTTCAGGTGAGGCTTCCCGTTTCTCGTAGGTGCGGAAAATATCCACAGGAGCGGAGCCGCAGGTGCGAGTTCCTTTCCGCATGTGCGAGACCAGGCCCCTTGTCCCATTTCCGCAGGTGCGAGCGTTTACTCGCAGGTGCGAGACCGCAGGTGCGAAACCACAGCTGGGAAGTGTGTTTTAAAATGGGACTTAAACCATTGTTGGGCATTCTTCTTCTTCCTTCAGGTGATTTTTGATCATGCAAGAGAGACAAACGACCTAGCCATTTTGAGGTAAGTAATTCCTACCATAAACTTATTCTAATACTTGGATTCTTAGGTAGATTAACTCATTAATTAGTGAAAATTCAAGGGTTAGAGTAAAAACCTAGGTTTTATAAAAATTAGGAGAATTACCAAAGAATTTTCCATGAAATCACACAAAAACTATGTATTAATAATCCTTAGGCTATGGGTAATTGATTCCTTCGAAAATTTCCGGAATCCGAGTATGTGGGACCGGGGGGTGTATTTTAGGATTTTTCAAAGTAAGTTGAAATAACTAAATAAATAGGAAAATTCCATACTTTTGAATATAAATTGATATATTTGTATAACATTTGGCTAGTTTCGAGTCCTTCGGTGTCAAGTTTGGAGTTTCAGGCGCGTTCTTGACCCGAAGAGTAGTTTCGACACGACGTGAGTCTCCTTTCTAACCTTGTAAGAGGGAACTGTCCCCCTATATGATTTAAATGACTATGTGCTAATGTTTGTGGGGGCTACGTACATACAAAGTGACGAGAGTCCGTATGTAGCGACTATTATTGTTATGTCCGGGTAGTTAGGCCTACACCATGCCTTGTGTTTTTCCTTGAAGTGAACTATATGCTTGATGAATTAATGTCATATGTGTCTTGTTTCCTTGAGATCATGGAATTTGAGAACTTTAAAGGAATTGTTCACTGAAAAGTAATTTATGAAGAATATTGTGTGGATTGTGTGTGCATGTGACCGCTTCGCAATTTATATTCCGCGAGCGGAGTTTTATTTCCCCCACTCTCATGGGAGCGGGCCGTACGCCACAGCGAGATTGAAAGATATATTATGGTTTTGGTTGTTCAACCCTTGGTAGTGCACATATATGATTATGATGATGTCTCAGGCCGGTTGTCCTCATCCTGTATGCGCATGCTAAATTGTTAATGATTTTCACGGATATTGAGTGGGCAGATATTTTAAAAAGGAAGACAAAGTAATAATTGCTTATTTACTTCCAGTATTTATTTGAATTACAGTTATCTTTAATGTTTACTGTTTTCATTATCCTCGTATGCCTATTACTGATATTATATCTTGTTTAATTATTTTGTTGGACTTTAGTGAGTGTTAAGTCGACCTTTCGTCACTACTTCTTCGAGGTTAGGCGGGATACTCAATGGGTACATATTTGTTTATGTACTCATGCTATGCTTCTGTACTTAATTGTAAAGTTTCTGAGGCTGGTGCATCTGGTTATCAGGCAGGAGCTCGATTATGAGTATAGATTGGACCTGACTTCACGGTGAGCTGCTTCTCCTGACGATCCTCGGTAGCACCATGGAGTTTCTTTTGTTATTCCCGTTTATTTCTTCCAGACAGTGGAACAGTTATATTATATCTTTTGAATATTCTGTTAGTATGCCCGTAGGAGTTGTGACACTAGTTCCTGGCACACACGTGGTAGATATTATGGTTTGCGGGTCTGTATGAATATATTGGCTCACGGCTCTTTATGACTGTTCTTGGTTAAACTGGCTAATTATCTTTTTAAATTAATATTTTGAACTTTAAAACTTGGCACGTGTTGGGTTGTTTAATCAAATATGGAAGAATCCTTTGTAATCTAAGTGTTGGCTTGCCTAACCCCGGTGTTGGGTGCCATCACGACCGGAGTTAGGATTTTGGGTCATGACAACATGGTATAAGAGCTCTAGGTTCACGTAGGTCTCACGAGTCACGGGAAAACCCAGTAGAGTCTTGTGGATCGGTACGGAGACGTCTGTACTTATCTTCAGGAGGCTACAGGGTGTTAGGAAACCTCTCCTTATTTTTATTCTATCGTGCAGTCGATGATTTACTAAATCTCATTCTTCTATTCTCTCAGAGTTGGTGAGGACGCGTGCATCCGATGTTCCAGACTCGGGAGGGGGCGCTACCCCTGTTGTGCGAGGCCGTGGCAGAGGCCTGGGGAGGGCACCGGCCCGAGGTAGGGGACGAGGGTGTCTCAGATCTATTCCAGTTGCACCACCACCAGAGGATCCTACTATAGAGGAGCAGGGTGAGGTGCCCCCAGCAGATCCTACTCTAGTGGATTTTATTACGGCGCCAGGCTTCCAGGAGATCATAGGCCGTATGATGCGGTTTGTGGACACTATGTCCCAGGCTCATTTATTTCTAGCAGATCCTGCCACATCTCAGGCGGGAGGGGGCATACTCCTACCGCCCAGGCTACAGACCAGGCATTAGCATTACATCATACCCCGGGTACACTGCCCGTGGGTGGAGTTCAGCCTGTAGTAGCAGCACCTGAGCCTAGACCAGTTGCAGACGGCGATCCGCATAAGTTATTGGATATATGGAATCGATTGCACCCTCCAGTATTTGGGGGTGAGCGAGGCGAGGATGCCCAGGATTTTGTTGATAGGTGTAGGGACAGGCTGCACAATATGAGGATATTAGAGTCCCATGGAGTGGACTTCACTACCTTCCAATTAGAGGGCAGAGCTCGCAGATGGTGACAGTCATATATTCTCAGCAGGCCAGCATATTCTCCTCCTACCACTTGGGAGTAGTTCACTCAGATGTTTCTAGACAGGTCCCACCCTCTAAGAGGGAAAAGCTGCGGTATCAGTTTTAGCAGCTAGAGCAGGGACAGATGTCAGTGATAGATTATGAGGCTAGATTTTCAGAGTTGTCTCTCCACGCACTCATGATATTACCTACTGATGCCGAGAGAGTGCAGAGATATGTAGTGGGGCTGCACTCAAGTATTAGGGAAAACATGGCCCGAGAGGTAGAGATGGGGACTCCCTATCAGCTGGTGGTCGAGATAGCTCGTCGGATTTAGGGCTATCGATCGAGAGGCAGAGAGCAGGGTTAGCAGGACAAGAGAGCCAGATTCTCCGGAGATTTCAGAGGTGCCCCAGTTAGGGGAAGATGTTAGTTTGGTAGAGTTCAGCCCAGCAGGCCTCCATATTCAGTACCCCCACCACCTCCCCGAGGTGTTCCAGCGAGGCCTCATTTCAGCGCCATGCCAGAGCATTCCTACCACCCTCCAGCCATTCATAGTTCACCCAGTGGTTATTCCAGTCATCCGAGATCCCCCAGTCCCTACTTCAGTGTTATACCAAAGAGTACGCATAACTATCCGGCCATTCAGGGTTACTCTTCGGGGCAGCAGGCTATGATACCTGGAGGTTGTTATGAGTGTGGGGATCCAGATCATATGAACAGTCATTGTACCAGGTTTCGGGGAAAAGCAGTGCATTAGGGTTATCCGCCCATGGGTCCAGCACCAGCCATCAGGCCACCTAGAGGTGGAGGACAGGTCGGCAGGGGTCATCCTAGAGGTGGAGGACAGTCAGGGGGAGGTCAGCCAACTCCTGTTCATTCTGGTAGAGCTCAGTCTTCCGATGCTCCAGCTAGATTCTATGTTATTTCGGCCAGATCAGATGCAGTGGCCTCAGACGCCGTGATTACAGGTATTATTTCAGTATGTGGTAGAGAGGCATCAGTGTTATTTGATCCAGGATCCACCTATTCATATTTTTTAGCATTATTTGCTCATTTTCTGGATGTTCCTCGTGAGTCCTTGGGTTCTCCTATATATGTCCACTCCTGTGGGCGATTCTGTGGTGGTAGACAGGATCTATCGGTCTTGTGTGGTCATCTTTTGTGGGCTCGAGACCCGAGCGAACCTTCTATTGCTCAACATGGTTGATTTTGAGGTTATTCTGGGCATGGATTGGCTATCTCTGTACCATTTCGTGCTAGATTTCCATGCCAAGACAGTTACTTTAGCCATGCCCGAGTCGCCTAGGCTGAAGTGGAGAGGTTCGTCAGTTAGTGCAGCTAGCCGGGTTGTTTCATTCCTGAAGGCTCGACACATGGTCGAGAAGGGATATCTGGCGTATCTTGCTTACGTGCGGGACACCACCGCCGAGTCTCTGACGATTGATTCAATGCCAGTGGTTCGAGAGTTTGATGATGTATTTCCTTCAGACCTTCCAGGCATGCCTCCGGATCGTGATATTGATTTTTGTTCTGATTTAGCTCCAGGCACCCAGCCTATATCTATTCCTCCGTACCGTATGGCTCCAAAATAGTTGAAGGAGAAACTTGAGGAGTTGTTGGCTAAGGGGTTCATCATACCGAGTGTATCACCGTGGGGTGCTCCAGTTCTATTAGTGAAGAAGAAGGATGGGTCCATGCGGATGTGTATTGATTACCGCCAGTTGAACAAGGTCACCATTAAGAACAAGTATCCCTTGCCGCGCATCGATGATTTGTTTGACAAGTTTCAGGGTGCTCAGGTGTTTTCTAAGATTGATTTGAGATCGGGATATCATCAGTTCAAGATTCAGGCCTCAGACGTTCCGAAGACTACTTTTCATACGAGATATGGCCATTATGAGTTCCTAATGATGTCCTTTGGCTTGACTAATTCCCCAACAGAATTTATGTACTTGATGAACAGGGTGTTCAGGCAGTATATTGATTCCTTTGTCATTGTCTTCATTGATGACATTTTGATTTACTCACATAGCCCTGGGGAACACGAGCAGCATTTGAGGGTTATGCTCCAGACTTCGCGAGAACAGAAGCTATATGCTAAGTTCTCCAAGTGTGAGTTCTGGTTGGATTCTGTGGCATTCTTGGGGCATGTGGTATCCGGAGAGGGTATCAAGGTTGATCCTCGGAAGATTGAGGCAGTACAGAGTTGGTCGCGTCCTACTTCAGCTACAGAGATCAGGAGCTTGGGCCTAGCAGGCTATTATCGTCGATTTGTGGAGGGGTTCTCTTCTATTGCAGCTCCATTGACTAGATTCACTCAGAATAATGCCCCGTTCAGATGGTCCGATGAGTGTGAGGCGAGCTTTCAGAAGCTCAAGACAGCATTGTCCTCAGCACCAGTTCCGGTATTGCCTTCCGGTTCGGGGATGTATACAGTGTATTGCGACGCTTCACGTGTTGGTTTGGATGTGTGTTGATGCAGGAAGGGAGAGTTATTTCTTATGATTCGCACCAACTGAAGGTTCATGAGAAGAATTACCCTGTGCACGATTTAGAGTTAGCGGCGATTGTTCACGCTTTTAAGATTTGGAGGCACTACTTGTATGGGGTGTCATGTGAGGTTTATACAGACCACCGCAGCTTGCACCACTTGTTCAAGCAGAGGGATCTTAATTTGAGGCAGCGCAAATGGCTTGAGTTGTTGAAGGATATGATATCACCATTCTTTATCATCCGGGCAAGGCAAATATGGTAGCAGATGCCTTAAGCAGGAAGGCAGAGAGTATGGGTAGCTTGGCTTATATTGCAGCAGAGGAGAGACCTCTTGCCTTGGACATTCAGTCCTTGGCTAATCGCCTGCTGAGGTTAGACCTTTCATAGCCTCGCCGAGTTTTAACACATATGGTTGCTCAATCTTCGTTATTGGGAGAGATTAAGGCTCGACGGTTTGATGATCCGTACTTGGCAGAGCTACGGGAGATAGTGGTTCAGGGTGGTGCCAAGGAGGTTACTATTGGAAAGGATGGTGTTCTGAGACTTCAGGGCCTTTTATGTGTTCCTAATGTCGATGGACTGAGAGGGAGTATTCTAGAGGAGGCACACAGTTCTCGGTATTCTGTTCATCCTGGTTCTACGAAGATATATCGTGATTTGAAGCAGCATTACTGATGGAGGTGGATGAAAAGGGAGATTGTGGAGTATGTGGCTAGGTGTCTTAATTTCCAGCAGGTTAAGTATGAGCACCAGAGGCTAGGAGGCCTACTTCAAAAGATGACCATTCCCGAGTGGAAGTAGGAGCGCATCACTATGGACTTCGTGGTTGGGTTACCTCGGACTTTGCGGAAGGTTGACGCGGTTTAGGTCATTGTGGATAGGTTGACCAAATCAGCGCATTTCATTCCACCGGCTACTACATATACTTCTGAGAGGTTGGCCCAGATATACATTCGAGAGATAGTCCGGTTGCACGTTGTGCCGGTGTCCATTATATCAGATCGAGGTCCTAAGTTCACCTCGTACTTATGGAGAGCATTGCATAGTGAGATGGGTACCAAGATAGATCTCAGCACAGCATTTCAACCTCAGACTGATGGTCAGTCGGAGCGTACAGTTCAGATACTGGAGGACATGCTCAGGGCATGTGTGATTGACTTCGGAGGTCAGTGGGACCAGTTCTTGCCTTTGGCCGAGTTTTCTTACAATAATAGTTACCAGTCCAGCATTGGGATGGCACCATTTTGAGGGCTTTGTATGGTGGGCGATGTCGTTCTCCTATCGGGTGGTTTGAGCCTGGTGAGGCTAAGTTATATGGCACCGACCTAGTGAGGGATGCTTTGGAGAAAGTGAAGTTGATTCAGGAGAGGCTCTGCACAACACAGTCCAGACTGAAGAGTTATGCGGATCAGAAAGTGCATGATGTATCATTTATGGAGAAAGATAAGGTCCTATTGAAAGTCTCGCCGATGAAGGGTATTATGAGGTTCGAGAAGAAGGGAAAGCTGAGCCCAAGGTTTATAGGTCCCTTCGAGGTGTTGAGGCGAGTTGGGGAGGTTGCTTATGAGCTAGCTTTACCTCATGTATCCATGCTCTGGAGGTACCACGCCAAATTTTCTCAAGTGGTTTATTTCAGCACTATTCAGTTGGATGAGAGGTTGGGCTACGAGGAAGAGCTAGTTGCTATTATTGATAGACAAGATCGCCAGTTGAGGTCCAAGAGAGTTTCTGCTGTGAAGGTCCATTAGAGGGGCCAACCAGCCGAGGAGGTGACCTGGGAGTCCGAGGGGGACATGCGAAGCAGATATCCGCACTTATTCAGCACTTTAGGTATGATTCTAGTCTCGTTCGAGAACGAACATTTGTTTAAGAGGTGGAGAACTTAACGACCCGACCGGTCATTTTGCATTATCGGACCCCATTCCCCTATATGAAACTTCCTATAACGGCTGATTGTGATTTATGACTTGCGGTGGCGGGTGTGTCGGGACTCATAAGTGTTTAGAGTGATATAGGAACACTTGGTTCCTTAAGGTTGGCCTTTAAATCCAAGTTTGACTTCGGTCAACATTTTGATTAAACAACCTCGGAATCTAGTTTTGACGGTTCCGGTAGCTTCGTATGATGATTTCGGACTTGGGCGTATGTTCAGAATGGGTTTTGGATCACCCGGGAGCGTTTCGACGCCCAATAGCGAACTAAATGTTTCCTTAAGTTCATATTGTGGTTTGGGACGTTTTTTTGTGTTATCGAGGTCCAAACGGAATTTAGGCCTACACCATGCCTTGTGTTTTTCCTTGAAGTGAACTATATCCTTGATGAATTAATGTTATATGCGGCTTGTTTCCCTGAGATCATGGAATTTGAGAATTTTAAAGGAATTGTTCACTGAAAAGTAATTTATGAAGAATATTGTGTGGATTGTGTGTGCATGTGACCGCTTTGCAATTTACATTCTGCGAGCGGAGTGTTATTTCCCCCACTCTCATGGGAGCGGGTCGTACGCCACGGTGAGATTGAAAGATATATTATGGTTTGGGCCGTTTGACCCTCGGTAGTGCACAAATATAACTATTATGATGGCTGAGGCCGGTTGTCCTTATCCTATATGTGCATGCTAAATTGTTAATAATTTTCATGGATATTGAGTGGGCAGATAATTTTAAAAGGAAAATGAAGTAACAATTGCTTATTTACTTCCAGTATTTAATTGAATTACAGTTATCTTTAATGTTTATTGTTTTCATCATCCTCGTATGCCTATACTGATATTATATCTTGTTTAATTATTTTGTTGGACCTTAATGAGTGTCAAGTCGACCTCTCGTCACTACTTCTTCGAGGTTAGGCGAGATACTCACTGGGTACATATTTGTTTATTGATGCGAGACTAAATTGCATAGTTTAACATGTGATATACCTTACATTTTATGCGCATTAATGATAAAAATACACTTGTTATGTGCTTAATGGAGTTTATTTCATGTGTAGGTGAAGTGGAGATGGAAACGGAGCTAAAGAGATGCAAATACGTCGAAAGATACGCGAAAGGAGACACCCGGACGATATCCGGGCGACAGAGCCAAACACCCTGACCCTACCTGGCGTTAGCCAGACGTTAGGGCTGAAAAGCCAGCCCTACCCTGGCGTTAGCCAGGCGTTTGGGCTGAAACGCCAGCCCTAGCCTGGCGTTAGCCAGGCGTTTGGGTCCAAACGCCAGGGTCCCCAGTCGGCCAGAAATCGAGTTTTGACGGGTTTAAGTGTTTTCTAATTGAAATAGAAGTCTCCTACACGGTTAGGGTTCACCCTAAACCTATAAATAGACTCCTAAAACACAACTACAAGGGGGGATTCACAGAGATTCACAGAAATTCGAGATTAGAGTGGATCCAAGGCAAAACATCAATTTGTACATATTTTCTTCCTTACTTTGTAGTTTAATTATGCTAGTTGTTTTAGATTTTATTCTTATGAATTTGTTTAGCTAATTTCGTGTGGAACCCGTTGGGGAATAAACTTCTTGTGATATTAATATAGTTTTGATTGGTTGATTAAACTCTATTTGTTCAACTACGTTCTTGTTGTAGTTGATTGAAGGGCCCTCAATTAGCTGTGCCTATTTATTATGTATCTACTTGAGAGAGAGTGCATATTTAGGTAATTGTTTGAACAACACCACTCCCAGAGTATAGACGAAAGTCATAACCGAGGGTTTAGAGGTTGGATTAGAGATAACGATACTTCGGGTGCAATCTAAGTGAACTGTAATGCAATCTAGCTAGCGTAACTTGAGAGAGTGCGTCTAGTAAATTATCATAATTACTTGAGAGAGATTTATGGTAGATAGAGTGTTCATGATTGATAGAGACGATTAATCAAGCTATACGAAGTATCCGAGAAGTAAGTTCACCAGCGGGGGAAACCATAACCTTAGATTTTTATTACAATTGTTTATACATTAGCATAGTTAATCTTCAGTTTTAATCTTTAGTATTAGTAATTCAAAAATAACATTAGGTGACAGCTGAGTAGTATTTTAACAGCGTGCTTGATACGTCAATTCACTGTGGGATCAACTCTGGCATAATACCCCAGAATTATATTTGCAACGCCCGCTTAGTCTTCTACAAGACATAGTTGAGCGTGATCATTTATGTACTCATGCTACGCTTCTGTACTTAATTGTACAGGTTCAGAGTCTGGTGCATCTGGTTATGAGACCGGAGCTCGATTCTAAGTATAGATTGGACCTGACTTGACGGTGAGCTGCTTCTCCTGAGGATCCTTGGCAGCACCATGGAGTTTCTTTTGTTATTCCCGTCTATTTCTTCCACATAGTGGAACAGTTATCTTATACCTTTTGTATATTCTGTTAGTATGCCCGTAGGACTTGCGACACTAGTTCCTGGCACACACGTGGTAGATATTATGGTTTGCGGGTCTGTATGTATATATTGGCTCACGTCTATTTATGACGGTTCTTGGTTAAATTGGCTAATTATCTTTTTAAATTAATATTTTGAACTTTAAAACTTGGCACGTGTTGGGTTGTTTAATCAAATATGGAAAAATCCTTTGTAATCTAAGTGTTGGCTTGCCTAACCTTGGTGTTGGGAGCCATCACGATCTGAGTTAGGATTTTGGGTCATGACAGTAAGGCCGAGGGCCTGATTGTCAGGATATTTATGGGATCGGGTTTCACTCTGCAGAATATTTTAATGATTTATGCCATGATTGACTTGATATAGCACCTGGTCTGAAGGAGCCCATCCGGAGTCTGTCCACACCCTTAGTGAGCACAGATACATACTAGGTGCGAGTGTTGAGTGACTGCGAGGAATGAGTGGTTGTGAGGAATGAGTGATTGTAAGTTTGGAGTGAATGGGTGAACTGAGTGATTGTTGCTCTCAGAGGCTGTATATGATTTCATTGTTGTTGCACATAGTTTCCATATATCACTGTTTTGAAAACTTCTGAAAGATATTTTATCCGGTTTTTACTTGAATTTGGCATGAATAAACTGGTTTGACTTATTTTGCCGGATTTGAAAGCATGTCCACTTTCCTTGTTGAGACTACTAAAAATGAACTATTATTGCGTAGCTCGTCACTACCTTTCAGTTCTTTATTTATTATTGTTATTTAATGAGTGGGTTGTACTCACGCTACACCTCTCACTTCGTGTGCAGATCCAGGAGTTTTTGAACGTGGAGAGTGTTGGTATTTCACGGAGCTGACCGTTGGATATATCGAGGTAGTTTCCTGGCATTCGCAGTCCTTGTTTCTCCTTCATTATCCTTTCTTTCGTTGTATTTGGATCCAAACTATTATAGACGTTTCATTTCTAGACTGGTTATGTATAGGTGCTCATGGGCTCGGTAACACCCTGATTTTGGGAGCTATTTTTCGCACTTGTGTTTTGGGGTTTAACCCTGTTTATGAAAACTTTGCCTATTTAAAATATCTTGATTTACTTTTCTGTTAAATATTGGAAGTATTTTGAAAATGTCGGCTTGCCTAGTACTATCGATAGGCATCATCATGACAGGTTAGGATTTGGGTCGTGACAAATCAACTCGTATTTACAAATTGCCCGTAGGCCATAACCTTTCCAAAGGTACAACGAAATCATTAATTTCACAACAAATACCCCACGACTCAACACAATGTATATAATATCTCAAAAAAAAACAAGAAGTATGGAAAAGCAACTCACCAAGAACAATGCCTTCCGTAATCCAATCTTTTGATTAATATATTAATGCCTCTTTTTAAACTTATTTAATTAATTATTTGCAGATGGGAAATCCACAATGTAATTATTTCCAAGAAATGTCAACTCAACAAGCAAGCAGATTTCACATAAAAATCAAAGTAGCAATCATACCAAATTATCATATAACAAATTCGACGAATAAGAATGAGGCATGACAAATAAAGATTAATAAGTGCCAGCAATTTCCAACTTAATACATAAAAAATCCTAAGACTTTAAACCAATAAAACTTTCACATATAAGCCCGAGTACGTACTCGTCACATCGCGTACACGACTTTCACATTACACAAATGGCACATATGACTCATGCCTAAGGGGTAATTCCCCCACTCAAGGTTAGGCAAGATACTTACCTTTTTGAAGTTAGTCAGATATTCCAGAATAGCCTTCTTGCGTGAAATGACCTCCGGATGGCTCAAATATAGCCAAATAAATTATATAACTACATTAGAGTTCATCGGAAACAAGTTCGGATAATATAACGTCGACTTAAAAATTAACATTACAAAGTCAACCTGAAAGTTAACGTAGGGCCCACATCTCGGAACCCGACAGAATTTTTAAAAAATGCGAACATCCATTCCGATAAAAGTTCAACCATACCAATTTTATCAAATTTCGATAATGAATCGACCTCCAAATCCTCAATTTAATGTATAAAAAATTTCTACCATTTCAACCCAATTCACTTATTTCATAATAAAACAACAATAGTTTCATGTATTTTTAACCGAAATCGAGTTAGGAATTCTTACCCCAATATTTTCCTAGAAAAACTCTCAAAAAATCACCTAACCCAATTTTTCTTCGTCCAATAATGGAAGAATGAGACGAAGTCTCATTTTTTGACTTTATTCTACTGCCCAGGGTTTGTTATTTGCATTCACGACCCTCCCCTCTCGTTCGCAATGAACAAATTCCTCAACAGTCATTTTCAAAGTCTTCGCAGACAGCCTGTAGTGTGTCAACAATAAATTTTTGTACACACCTCAAAATGCCAAAAATTTAACTTTCTGAAAACTAGACACAAAGTTCTACAGATTTTATATTTGGATCATCTCTGAATCCTTATAGATTGCAAGATATAGGCTTCCAAAGTCCGGTCAGTGCAGCATAAGTTTCCTCTACGCGATCCCGATTCACATGAAAATATTTCCCATTTTACTCTTCGCGATCGCATCCAATTCACCGCGATCGCAATGCACAGTGTTGTAGGAAAAAACCAACAACTAAAAATGGCCTAGAAATTGTCCGAAATCACCCCAAAAATCACCTGAGCCACTCGAGACCTTGTTCGAATATACCAACAAGTCCCATAACATAATACGAACTTATTCGACGACTCAAATCACACATAACATTATCAAAACTACCTCGATCCTATGAATCACAACCCAAATTCCGAAATCGATGCCGATTTATATCAAAACAACTACGATTGACTTCAAATTTTGCACGCAAGTCATAAATGACATTATAGACCTATTCTAACTTCCGAAATTGTATTTTGATCCCGATATCAATAAAGTCAACTCTCGATCAAACTTGCAAATTCCATTTTCCAACTTTCACCAATTTACGTTGAAACGACTTACAGACCTCCAAATCAACATTCGGCCGCGCTCCTGAGTCAAAAATCATCATACGAAGAGTATGATCAACTTTTTCCGTTTAACTTTTAGAAACAAGAGTTGTTCTTTCAAATTGATCCCGAATTATTTGAAAACTAAACTCGACCTTGTACGCAAGTCATATCACATATTACGAAGTTGCTCGAAACCTTAAGCCATCAAACGAGACGCTATTTCTTAAAATGAAAAGTCGGGTCGTTACACCATCACACCATGGCGATAGAAAGTTATAATGCAAAACCTTGGGGGGTTGGGGGGGAGGGGGGATAGAGTGCTATTCAAAATTTATTCCATTTAAAATGACAGTTATTTGATGCGTATTTGTTTTAGTGCTAACTATGACATCTACAAAATTGCAGGAAAAGATATCAAGTAGGTCAACACAAAATTTTACTTTCTTATTTTTTAATATTTATCTCTAAAGGGGAGAAGAGCTAATTACAAAAACCTCCCTTGAGGTGTACGATTATAATACTATTTAACATGGTTTCAAATATGATAACTTTTTCTTTTTTATGAATTTTTATAAATAAAGCAAATAACTAAATTCACTAAAGCCTGCAAATAAGTTTCTATACAATTTTGAGTAATTGTATAAATGTCCTTACCTTATCTAGTGGTTTATTTAATACTACATATTTCCATCTGATTATGTTTTCTTAGTAGGTGTTAATGCAAAACATATAAGATCCATTGGGTGTTGTTATTTATTAGCCGACCTACATAGGGATAGTAAGGCACCGGACGCCTCTCCATTTTCTATTATTTTTCATTTGGAAAAAGTTTATAGCCCTCCTTCCGTGTTTCATTTCGTATCGTATGATATTACACTTGCTTCTCGTATATATAATTTTTTTATAACAAATTCTTTAACTTATTTATGATTATTAACACAATTTTGATGTTTAAGATTAAAACACATACAAGTTACTTAGAATGGAGAGATCTCGTTCACTCCATCACACATTCGCGATAGAAAGTTGTATGATGTAATGATCCAATAGGTCATCCACAATTTTAAATCTTAATTCAGTGTTTCGATACCTCAAACATCTCATTTAGCCGTCATGGATTTGCATGCACAGTCCGTGACTTTTTCAAGAGGCTTTTATGTTTAAAAATTGATAAAATGTTAAATTGTGCCTCAAAGATCCATTTGAGTTGACTTCGATTAACATTTTGAGTAAACAGATCCAGATCTGTGTTTTGATGATCCCCGTGAGTTCGTATTGTGATTTGAGACCTGGGCGTATACCCAGAAGTGAATCCGGAAGTCCCAAGCTCGAGTTCATTTTGTCAAAAATTTATAGTTTAAAGGCTTAATGAATTTAATGATTTGACCAATGTTTGAATTTTTTGATACTGGGTCCGTATTGTAGTTTTAGAACTCGGCAAAGGTCTATTACTATATTTATGACTTATCTTCCATATTTGGTGAGAAAAGGAGTTGGTTTGACGTGATTCAGACGTCCGGTTGTTAAATAGAAATTCTAAAGTTTCATTGAAAATTACATTCGATTTGGTGTTCAATTTGATCGCGCGAGCGAGTTTTTGGACTTGCGTGCATTTTTGGTTTGTGTTACACCCCATATTTTCATACGTGATAATACGTCGTAAGTCAATTGATGTAACCTTAGAAATAAGATTATATTGGGAAGCATATAAAGTAAGCTAATCATGTTACCTTGGAGGTTACAAATATTTAAGATCATGAATAACGAGTACTAAGAGGGTTGGAGATCTTAGAAGTTAAAACTATTGAAGAAAATAAGTTTCGTCGAAAGTCGACGAGTTTGGAATGTTATAACATGTACTTTAGGGTGAAAATATGGTTCATTACCTGATAAGAAGATTATTCTATGAGTTATTTTTGTTCTATTATAATTGTGTGCTACGTTTTGAAGTCAAGTAAGTTGTGGAAAAATAGTTGGCAAAGGTCTTCACAAGTTACATTCATAAATTTTGTTGAAACTTAGGTCAAATGAATCTGATATTTTCTCCCACTATACTTGGAATTATGGGATGATCGACCTACAAAATTGAATATCTATGAGTCTAGTTTCCAACACATTAAACCGTTCATCGATATAACATAGGAGTAGAGAGATATTTGCATTTTTGCGAGACTGCGCAGACATCATAAGTTACAAGTATGTGGATCACTAAAGCTTTTTGAGATATACATTTCGTGTGCTATATGAGGTCTTATTGGGACATATTATATTCTAAATTAAAGGTCTTGGTATTTAGTTTCCAATTCTCTTAAGCGTTCGTTCATACGACATCCGGATAAAAAAATATAAGCATCGGAAGATGGGCCGATGCTAGGGTGCCAAGCTAGCACCTCTTTGACTTTTCCCAATTTGATATATATAAGTCTTAGGTCGGCCTTCTCTTCATTTTATGGTATAAAACGACGAGAGAACAACCATAAACATATCCTTAAGCTATCTTCTAGGGTTTCAAAGAATATTATCTTCCCGGACATGAAATCGAGAAGAGATAACGTCAAAATGATCCCTACGACGTAAGAGTTATTATACCGCCTCTTTTTTTCTTTGTAGTTAGAGTTTTGGAAGGTACTTTATAGTTAATAAACATTTAATATCTGTATTTAAGTGTTTAAATATCAAGGAATGTTTATAACTATGTTTCCTAATAATAAGAACTAACAAGACAGTGATCGGAAGCCGTGAGTTCGAGTTATTTGACTTGTAGTGGACTGTTTGTGGGTTATTTCGTGTTGGCCTCTTGTGATGATGTTTTATGGAGTTTTGGAGGATAAAATGTGTGTAAAAACATTACATAATGAAGGAATGGTGGACTGGTTGTTCTTCGATATTTTTGTTAAGGCAGTTTGACACTACTACGGTGGTCGTTTTGTGTATGAAGAGATTGCGGTGTGTTGGGCTGTTTTGTAGTATTTGTGGTGTATATAAGGCTGTAAAATAATGTATATATGTTTTTGTATTTATATTATTGTGTTTTTGGTGTTATCTTGAATTTGGAGGAAGTAAGGATAATAGGGGAGATGCTGCCTGTTTTTATATAAAATAAGCTTGTCGTTCGTTGTGCGATAGTTGTACCTTTCGTAACTTAATGATAGTATTATTATCGTTTTTGTAGATTAAGGTGAAAAGAGGCGAGTTCAACTTGGTGAGTGGAAATATTGTGATAAGGTTTGTTAAGGCTCTTTCTTCATTCTTTTGGCATGATCTAAAGTGAAACGAACGTAAACGATACGCTATTTAATAATGAATATGCTCCTAAAAACTAAGGTTGTCCATGTTGTTCTTTACTTGAAAAGTTATTCTAAGAAAGTATGTATGATCCTTGAATCCTGGTGAAGTTCATATTAATGGTATGATGTCTATAATGTTAACCGAAGGTCAAATGACCTACGTCACTCCGAAAGGTTTAGCACGTGATTCCATGAGTCCAGCATGCATTATATATGTATCTACTTTACTCTACCGAGCCGCGCTATAGTCGACCGGGTACGACACCTATTGTGAAACCACTGGTCAGTTGGGTTTACCGAGCTCCACGTGACCGGGTACGATTCTACCGAGCCTTATGATGACCGGGTATATTTTTACCTAGTCCTCTTCGAGGCCGGGTATGATATGATGATGATGATGCCCACAGAGGCGGATATTTTTAAAAGTTTATGTATATATATGTATCACACATTTCATGTCACTATCTTTCAGAGGAACTCAGATGCTACAGGTTGTATCTCATATATCTCTCTTTACATTATTGTTCTTATTTATGCTTTTCTGCATTACATACTCAATAATTTATTCCTACTGACGTCCCTTTTGCCTGGGGACGCTACATTTCATGCCCTCATATCCTGATAGACAGGTTGAAAGCCCTCCTAGTAGGCTATCAGCTCAATGGAAGGTGTTGCTGCACTCCATTTGCTCCGGAGTTGCCTATTCGATCAGTATAATTGGGACATGTATTGACTGGTCTGGTGGGGGCATGTCCCGACCTATATGACATTTATGTAGTCTTATAGGCTTGTAGACATATGTCAGGTATATTGATACATGTATGGCCTTGTCGGCCAATGTTTTGATTTTACAAATGATCATGTCAGCCTTATAGGCCTATGTATGAGTTTCTATATAATGTTGGATCATCATATGTCTAGTATGCACTTATATTTTATTCTGATTATCTCATGACCACCCTTTTGGCCCACTTACCCATTATAGTATGATAAGAAATATATGTTATGTTGATACTCGATTGAGTAAGGTACCGGGTGCCCGTCGCGGCCCTCCGATTTGGGTCGTGATAGAAGTGGTATCAGAGTAGTTCTATCCTAGTGATGTCTACAATCCGTGTCTAGTAGAGTGTTTATGGGTGTGTTGTGCACCACGCTTATAAGCAGGAGGCTACAGGGCATTTAGGATCGTCGCTCTTTCTTCTTACTCTAGATTGTGTGGTAGAGCTCAGTCTTAAGAACTCAATTTCCTAAAATTATCTCTTATTCATAATACGACGATGCCTACATCTTGAAAGATAATTGGTTAGAGATTTCAATATGTATTTGGAAGAGTTGAGTAAGAGGAACTCAATTTTGCATCATGCTTATGATGAGTAAATGTGAGGTCTTCAGCAGATTATGTGTATACTAAGACATGTAAGCTTCTTGGTAAGGAGTCGTAAGGAATGTATATCTATCCAACCATTTTGTAAAGAAAAAATAACGAGAGAATCAGAAGGTAGATACAAGTTTCAACAAGTAAAAAGAAACAAGGTGAAGAAAGGTACGAGGTGCCCAGTTAGCGAAGATTATCAGTATTTATAATTGAGTCAGAGAAATGTAAGTATTCTGGGTTACCTTCAACAATAATAGAGGTATGTATAATTGTCCACACCCATCTCAGTTATACCATATGGGAGCCAACAAATACAGTTAAGAGAAGGACGGGGTATCAGGATCCAGTTAGGGTTAGAGTAACCCAAAATTCTAGATTGATTGTTATCATTAGCTAACATTTCTGAAGGATAGTGAAAATGTGGTAATAGATCTCCTTGTGAGAGACCAATATGGTTCACTCTATAATAGAACAGTCATATATGAATACTAGAATGTTCAAAAATTTCAGAAGATAGGAATCCTATAGGGGTTAAATATTTACCTTAGTATGACTCCTATCCCTTGTAAAGAGAGAGAGAGAGAGAGAGAGAGAGAGAGAATGTTAGGCGTCCCAAAGAGCCAGTGAGATGAAGCAAGGGGAGCTAAAAGTTAAGGAACATTTTGTTAAAGTCTTCAGAATAAGGTGATAGACAAAAATAGTAGCAAGAGAATAAGAAGAGAGTTAATGAAACATTGTGAGTAAGATGTAATAAATGGGTGATAACGGTAAGTCAAAATATGACAGGATGACAGAGTCTATAGTCAAGTGAAGGAAAAGACAAGAGGATACATGCCTTGAGACAATAAAAGTATAAGCCCTAAAGCCATATCCTCATTTCGAGAAATCAATAGCTGAGTCCATCGTGAATACCAGAAAGAAAAGTTAGGCCCCCCGAGTAATAGAAATTAGTATGGGATAGTAAACAAAAAAAATAGAACATGAATTAGGGATCGAAGGAATTTGTAATAGTAAGCATCATTTCAGAGATCGTGTTTCGACAATAATAGAATGAACAATAGAAGAATAACCTTCAAAGCTCATTCACGAAGACGCTTCCCTAATGCAAGAACTCTTAGATGAGTTAAGCTTCAGCGACTAAATGTTCCAATTACATCAGGTGTCACCCTTGTGCATAAGAAATTTAATTATCCCTGGTGTATAAGGGTTAACGCAAGGCGAATAATATGTGAGTGAAGATGTGGAAAAAAATGCCAAAGATGAAGAGATAACTATCGAAAAAGGAAGAATGCGGTAAAAAGGTGAAAGGAATGAGATTGCATTTATTCAGATCCTACAGATATAATATGACTCCAGAACATTATGCAAGCATGATACCGGGGAAAATCAATAAGGGTTTCACACTTGATGATGTTGTTAGATAAGTGGGAATGAACACTTGATACATAAGGATCTCATACGAGAGGTAAGTTAAGACAAAGGGCATAACCTAAGAGGCGTTACATAAAATACATATATGAGAGTGGGCCAACGGGTAGTCTGTAGTTGATTCAGGAAGAGCATAGTTATGGCTAGATAGGAGGATACATACAAATCAGTAGATCATGCAAGATAAACATAGTGAAACCCGGCATAGGAAATTCAGTCTCTCAACTACGGCATAGTAATCCTCGAGAAATATTCGGATAGGAGTTGGGGTAGTAGAAGGTACAATATAAGTGTTACGGAAATAAAAGAGAGTGCCACTAAGGAGACAACTGAAATTTCAGTTCAGAAGTAACCATGCGAGCACAAGGGCACGGAGGTAAGTAACTAAGGATAATGATAGGCGAGTAAGAATATCATAAATACCGTGGGGTATACAATGTAATAAGCTCACAACTTTACAAGAGTCAGAAGCTCTTCACTAAGCACTGCAACGAAAGACTAGTTGAGGAAATAAGGAAGCAGGCTTCAGCATAAGCATAGTGACCTAAATCAGAAATGGTCTTGTAACAGCAGTCTCACTATAATGTTGTATGCACTCCATAAGAAAGTGGCGCCTATTGTGGCTAATGAATGGGAAGAAGAAAAAAAAATCAAGAGTTGATAATTTAGATCATATGAGATACAGGGAACTCCAGTATTTATGGGAACTAAGATAAGCCAAGTATCCATGCAACAAGTGGGAGAACGACTAGGAAAAGTAATTGCTTACATTTAAAGACAACTGAGAAGGCCTGGAAAGAAATCTATGGTGCTAGCATGTTAAAAGGAAGGTTGTGAGTAGTATAAATATATATGCGTAGGTAAAAAGCTAAAGTATGGTAGAGCAACACTGTTTTAGCTAGACAGGAATAAGGATAAGAAAAGGTGAATGAGAAGGTGACGAGAATAGGTAAGTCCTCGGGATTAAACCCATCACAACAAGAGAGCTGATGGTTTTTATAAAGTTATAAAAAGCTCAGTATAGAATGAATGAACTCAAATGAGCTTAAAACTAGGAGAATCTAGAAGATATGGAATGCTACATTGGTAGTAAAGTAAGGGTGTAACTGTGATAAATGGTAAGAGGGTGACATTTAGGCCATTGATTGANCCGATAGGATGAATCACATTTTGGATGATATGAAATACAGTTATATGAGTATAGTATCGTCCCTAAGTGGATGAGGAAAATCACTTCAGATGTTCCCCGATGAGACGTGAGCCCTAGTGACAATATATTATATAAGAGGTTTCAAGTTATTAATGATAGATTATAGATCAATATTAAGGTGAATCAACAATAGACAGATGAAAGTTACAAAGTATGAGATAAGATTAGGCTGTCATTATTAAGTGGATAGTAATAAGGAAGAATTAAATGGCTTAGATTTATATATATACGAAAAGCAGTGAGAGAGTAACCTGGAGTTGGGTGGCAGGTCTCGATAATAATAAACTGAAGTAAGAGTTATAGTACAGTATGATCTACTAGTTGTGGTAAAGCCATAAGCATAGATAACTGAGGCCATGAAACAAGATATATCAATAGTCGTAAGTTCGACAAATTACCGAGTGAAAAACTTCAGTACACCTATAGATTCCCAGAGGGATAGCTTGTCAAGTTCTGTATATGTTCCGAAAGAGAGGCCTAGAGATTGGCTAAAAGCTGGAGGAAAAGGAGAAAAGAGTCGCATAGGAACACATACAATGTCAAAATTGTACAGCTGCATGAAATAAGGTAGAAATAGTTACGAGATTGGAAGAATTTCGACCACAAGTCATGGTGTGAAAAAGAGGCCTAAAGGAGGGAATGCCCTAGCCATTGGATTTATTCAATGAACAACTCCCTGCATGGAAAAGAAAATATAAAAGTATTTGTAAGAGCTATTTCTTAAGATAAGGATATGTGCATTAGTCAAAATTCGAGGACGAATGCTCCAAAGAGGGGAATTATGTTACACCCCATATTTTCATATGTGAGAATACGTCGTAAGTCAATTGATGTAACCTCAGAAATAAGATTATATTTGGAAGCATATAAAGTAAGCTAATCATGTTACCTTGGAGGTTACAAATATTTAAGATCATGAATAACGAGTACTAAGAGGGTTGGAGATCTTAGAAGTTAAAACCATTGAAGAAAATAAGTTTCGTCGAAAGTCGACGAGTTTGGAATGTTATAACATGTACTTTAGGGTGAGTTTATGGTTCATTACATGATAAAAATTTTATTCTATGAGTTATTTTTGTTGTATGATAGTCGTGTGATACGTTTTGAAGTCAAGTAAGTTGTGGAACAAAAGTTGGCAAAGGTCTTCACAAGTTACATTCATAAATTTGTTGAAACTTAGGTCAAATGAATCTGATAGTTTCTCCCAATATACTTGGAATTATGGGATGATATACCTACAAAATTGAATATCTATGAGTCTAGTTTACAACACATTAAACCGTTCATCAATATGACATAGGAGTAGAGAGATATTTGCCTTTTTGCGAGACTGCGCAAACATCATAAGTGACAAGTAGGTGGGTCACTAAAGCTTTTTGAGCAATACATTTAGTGTGTTATATGAGGTCTTATTGGGACATATTATATGCCAAATTAAAGGTCTTGGAATTTTGTTTCCAATTCTCTTAAGCGTTCGTTCATACGACATCCGGATAAAAAGATATAAGCATCGGAAGATGGGCCAATGCTAGGGTGCCAAGCTAGCACCTCTTTGACTTTTCCAAAGTTGATATATATGTGTCTTAGGTCGGCTTTCTCTTCATTTTACAGTATAACACGACCAGAGACCAACCATAGACATATCCTTAAGCTATCTTCTAGGGTTTCAAAGAAGATTATCATCCCAGGCATGAAATCGAGAAGCGATAACATCAAAATGATCCCTGCGACGTAAGTGTCATTATACCGCCTCTTTTATTTCTTTGTTGTTAGAGTTTTGGAAGGTAGTTCATAGTTAAGAAACGTCTGGTATCTGTATTTAAGTGTTTAAATATAAAGTAAGGTAGATAAATGTGTTTTCGAATAGTATGAACTCACGGGACGGTGATCGGAAGCCGTGAGTTCGAGTTATTTGACTTGTAATGGACTGTTTTTGGGCTGTTTCGTGTTGGCCTCTTGTGCTGATATTTTATCGAGTTTTGGAGGATAAAAGGTGTGGGAAAAAAATATAATGATGGAATGGTGGGCTGGTTGCTCGTCGTTATTTTTGTTAAGGTCGTTTGACACTACTACGGTGGTCGTTTTGTCTATGAAGAGATTGCGGTGTGTTGGGCTGTTTTGTAGTATTTTGTGGTGTATATAAGGTTGTAAAATAATGTATATATGTTGTTGTTGTTGTGTTATTATGTGGTTGTTGTTATCTTGAATTTGGAGGAAGTAAGGATAATAGGGGAGATGCTGCCCATTTTTATACAAAATAAGTTTGTCGTTCATTGTGCGATAGTTGTACCTTTCGTAACTTAATGATAGTATTATTATAGTTGTTGTAGATTAAGGTCCAAATAGGGGAGTTCAACTTAGTGAGTGGAAATATTGTGATAAGGTATTTTAAGGCTCTTCCTTCATTCTTTTGGCATGATCTAAAGTGAAATGGACGTACACGATATGCTATTTAATAATGAATCTACTCCTAGAAACTAAGGTTGTCCATGTTGTTCTTTCCTTGCAAAGTTATTCTAAGAAAGTATGTATGATCCTTGAATCCTAGTGAATTTCATATTAATGGTATGATGTCTATAATGTTAATCGAAGGTGCAATGACCTACATCACTCCGAAAGGTTTAGGACGTGATTTCGTGAGTCCAACATGCATTATATATGTATCTACTTTACTCTACCGAGCCGCGCTATAGTCGGCCGGGTACGACACCTATTGTGCAACCACTGATCAGTTGGATTTACCGAGCTCCACGTGGCCGGATATGATTCTACCGAGCCTTATGATGGCCGGGTATGTTTTTACCGAGTCCTCTTCGAGGCAGGGTATGATATGATGATGATGATTCCCACGGAGGTGGATGTTTTTAAAAGATTATGTATATATATGTGTCTCTCATTTCATGTCACTATCTCTCAGAGGCACTCAAATGCTACAGGTTGTATCTCCTATATCTCTCTTTACATTATTGTTCTTATTTATGCTTCTCTGCCTTACATACTCAGTACTTTATTTGTACTGACATCCCTTTTGCCTAGGGACACTGCGTTTCAAGCCCGTAGGTCCCGATAGACAGGTTGACAGTCCTCCTAGCAGGCTATCAGCTCAGCAGAAGGTGTTGTTGCACTCCATTTGCGCCGGAGTTGCCTATTTGGTCAGTATGATTGGGACATGTATTGACTGATATGGCGGGGGCCTGTCCCAACCTATATGATATTTATGTAGTCTTAGAGGCTTGTAGACATATGTCAGGTATATTGATACATGTATGGCCTTGTCGGCGTATGTTTTGAGTTTACAAATGATCATGTCTGCCTTACAGGCATGTAGGTCACATGTATGAGTTTCTATATAATGCTGGGTCATCCTATGTCTAGTATGCACGTATATTTTATTTTGATCATCTCATGATGACGCTTTTGTCCCACTTACCCATTATAGTATGATAAGAAATATATGTTATGTTGGTACTCAGTTGAGTAAGGTATCGGGTGTCCGTCGCGGCCCTCCGGTTTGGGTCGTGACAGTTTGGAGCACCGAGGGCTCGGGTGAGTCTCGGATAAGCTACGGAAGGGATTTTGAACTTAGAATCATAGTTGGTGTTCTTTTGTTTGTTGCTTCACAATTTCGATATGGCGGACTTCCTGTCAGGTTCGCATTTGTGAGCTATTTCCTCGAATTTTCAAAGAGTATCTGGGAACAAATATTTTGCAATTGCGAAGTGGGGCTGGGGGAGCAATGCTTGCATTTGTGATCAAAATGATCGCAATTGTGAAGAGTTCAAGTTCGCAATTGCAAACGAACCATTGCAACTGCGATGACAACAGAAATGTGAGTCTTTCATAATTGCGAAGGATTCCTCGCATTTGCAGTGTTGGCAATTATGAACCCCGGTCGCAATTGCGACTTCTGCGCTTGAAATTAGGATTTGAAAAATAGGATTTTAGTTCATTCTCTCAAATTTTAAAACCTAGAGACCTTAGAGGCGGTTTTTCCAAGAGCTCGTTTTCCCCAATTCGTTGGTAAGTGATTCCAACCTACTTTCTTTCAATTACCCATTACATTTTATAAGATTTCAATCTAAATCTAGGATTTAATGGTTGAAATTGGGGATCTAGGTAGAATTAGGAATTTTTGTAAAATTTGAATTTTGACCTCAAATTAAAGTCAGATTTCAAAACAAATTGCATAACCGGGCTCAAGGGTGAATGGGTAATTGGGTTTTTGTCGAATTTTGGGTTTGGATAGAGAGATCCCGGGAGTTGACTTTTGTTGAAATTTCTAATAATGGCCTAAATTGAACCTTTTGCCTTCGTGGGTAGTTCCTAAGGCTTATTTTGAATCATTTGGTTGATAATTTGCTAGCTTTGGTTCGTTCGGAGGCTTGTTCGAAAGACAGAGTCGTGGTTGAGCCTTGAGTTGATTTTTGGAGCGAGGTAAAGGTTGTAGTTAACCTTGAATTGAGAGATTAGGACTTTTTTGCCTATTTTCTATGTGTTTAAATGTTGGTTACAACGTATATGTGAGGTGATGAGTACTTATGCGTTATTGTTGGGTCGAAGCATGCAGTTGAAACTTGTTTCTCGTGATTTATTTCCTTCTTTGATTATGGTATCCATGTCTAGACTAGTTTATTATTTAAGTGATCATTCTTTCCACATTTATGAATTATTTATGCTAATTGAATATTATTGGATGTTGAGGCTCGGTATTGTGGAAACGTTGTTGACGTAAGGTTTATTCTTGATTATTCTTTCTCCCAAATGTGATATATTTTGCTACACGGTAAGGGAGAGTGTTAAAGAATGAAGGGTGATTCCATGTTGGTTATGTTTCATTTATTGATTTATACATAGTGAGGAAGAGAGTTAAAGCACGAAGGGTGATGTCATGCCGTATTTATAATTTCACGATGAAATTGAAAGTAAAAGTATGAACAGTGATGAACTGTCGTATTTATCATTTCATGGAGAGATTGAAAGTAAAAGCACGAAGGGTGATGCTGTGCAATTTATATTCATTGTGTTTATGTGTCTCATTGGCTTAAGTTGTATTGACTGTTTCATGTTGTCATTCCCTGATGTAATCGCTGTTTTTTGTACCCTTTCGTATAGCCCCTCCCAATAGTAAATGTTAAATCCTTATTTGTTGTGATGTTGTACGTATATCTTCGGTTGTACAAGTTAATTACGTAGGCGTCCTGTCATAGCCTCGTCACTACCTCATCGAGGTTAGGCTTGACACTTACGGAGTACATTGGGTCAATTGTACTCCTACTACATTCTTCACTTCTTGTACAGGTTTTGGTACTGGTCCCAGTTGTACATGAGGTGCATCAGCTCGGATTAGCATATGGAGACTCGAGGTATATCTGCTAGCGTCTGCATATCTTGAAGTCCCATCCTCCTTCCTTATTTACTATTCATCTCATTCGAGACAATTGTATTTATTTCAGACTCTATTTGTAGAACTTCTAGAAGCTCGTGTACTTGCGACTCCAGATCCGTATTGTACTAGATAATGGGTTATTATGCTATTTCATACTTTATTTTGGCTCTATTTACGTTTAGTTGGTTTTACTTATTTGAATTGTTTTAAAACGCGCTTAAGGATTTCTCTAACGTTAGCTTGCCTAGCAAGTGAAATGTTAGGCGCCATCATGATCCCGATGACGGGAATTCCGGGTCGTGACTAGTTGCTATCAGAGCACTAGGTTGCGTAGGTCTCACGTGGTCACGAGCAGGCTTAGTAGAGTCTGGAGGATTGGTGCGGAGACCTCTGTACTTATCTTCCAGATGCTATGGAGTTTAGGAACAAATTTCACTTCTATTCTCCTATATCGTGCGAATTTATTCTCTTGATAACTGAACTCTTCTACTCTTGTCCTCTCGCATATGGAGAGAACACGTACTGCATTTTCAGCTAGACAGCAGTCGCAGCCCCTAGGGGAAGAGAATGAGGCTGAGGTCACGCCAGGGGACAAGGTAGAGGTAGGGCTCAGCCTAGAGCTTGCGTAATAGCACCGACAGTTGAGCCTTACGTGGACTTTCATGAGGAGGTTCCAACTCAGGTCCCAGAGGGGTTCATCGCCACCCCAGTGCTTCAAGATGCTCTAGTCCGTTTGGTGGGCCTTGTAGAGAGTGTGGCTCAGTCCGGTGCATTTCCTATGGCACCAGCCGTCTCTCAGACTGGAGGAGGAGCACAGACTCCAACTACTCACACTCTAGAGCAGATGGCTCCCCAGTATCAGCCTCCAGCAGCCCCGGCAGTTAGGGTAGTTTAGCCAGTTGTTGCGGCAGAGGCTGGTGATAGGCCCGCCATGTTTTCTGAGGCACTAGTGAGATTGGACAAGTTTACTAAGCTCTTTACAGTTCACTCTAGTGGTGCACCTTTGGAGGAACCACATGATTATCTTGATCGCTACCATGAGGTGCTGCAGAACATGGGTATAAATGAGACTAATGGGCTTGATTTTGTCGTATTTCAAATGACGGGTTCCGACAAGAGGTGGTGGAGAGATTACATGTTGACCAAATTAGCTGGATCGCCTACACTTACTTGGGAGAAGTACTCACATCTATTTTTATAGAAGTTTCTCTTTATCACAATGAGAGAGGATTACCGCAGGCAGTTCGAGCGTCTCCAGCAGGGTAGTATGAGTGTTACCCAATACGAGACCCATTCTGTGGATCTAACCCGTCATGTTCTTCTTTTGCTTTCTACTGATAGAGAGAGGGTGAGTATGTTCATTGATGGAATCGCTCATCCTATTAGGCTAAGAATGGCCAAGGATACTGGGGGTGAGATTTCCTATCAGACGGCTGCTAATGTTGCTAGGCGGATGGAGGTGGTTCTTGCTCAGGAGAGATGGCGGGGGTCTGATAACAGGCCTCTTCATTTCGATGGGTTTAGTGGCGCCTCGTCTAGAGACAGGGGTACTTTTGGTAGAGGCTATCCTCCTTCACAGTATCACTCACCGCTCCAGGTATCTCAGAGTGCTCCAGGTATTGTTTTCAGTTTGCAGTAGATATGCTTCAGTTCTATTTGTTCCGGGATCTACTTACTATTATGTGTCATCTTATTTTGCTTCATATTTGGTTGTGTCTCGTGATTCTTTGAGTGCTCCTGTGTATGTGTCCACACCTATATCATAGTAGATTGTATTTATCATTTGTGTGTGGTTACTATTGGGAGTCTTGATACTAGCATAGATCTCTTACGTATCGATATGGTAGATTTTGATATCATCTTGGGTATGTCTTGATTTTCACCTTCATGCTATATTGGATTGTCACGCCAAGACGATGACCTTAACCTTATCCGGTTTTCCTCGATTAGAATGGAAGGGGACTCCTGGCCACTCTACCAGCAAGGTTATTTGTTATGTGAAGGCTCAGTGTATGGTCGAGAAGGGTGTCTAGCTTATTTGGCTTATGTCCGCGATTCTAGTGCGGAAGTTCCTTCCATGGATTCAGTACCAGTTGCTCGTGAGTTTCTAGTGATGTTTCCTGAAGATATGCTGGGGATGCCACCTGACAGAGATATTGACTTTTATATTAATTTGGCTCCAGGCACTCAGCCTATTTCTATTCTGTTATACTGTATGGCCCTGCCAGAGTTGAAAGAATTGGAGGAGCACTTGCAAGATTTACTTGATAAGGGCTTTATTAGACGTAGTCCTTCCCCTAACTTCCCTGATCCTCTTATGCGACTCCTTGGCCGCTTCTGCGCCTCCGCACCTGCGGCCAAAACCACTTAGGTGTGGTTACACCAGATATCAACTGCCTCCATTCTTCTTCAAATTCCAAATTCGATCTGTTAACCACCTGGAATCCACCCGAGGGCCCCGGGACCCCGTCCAATTATACCAACTAGTTCCAAAACATAACGCGGACCTGCTCGATGCCTTAAATCACATCAAACAATGGCGAAATCATTAATCGCACCCCAGTTCAAGATTTATGAACTTTAGAACTTCAAACTTCTGCATTCGATGCCGAAACCTATCAAATCACGTCTGATTGAACTCAAATTTTGCACACAATTCATATTTGACAGTATGGATTTACTCCAGCTTCCGAAATCATAATCCGATCCCGATATAAAAAAGTTCACTTCTGGTCAAACTTCTCAAAACCTTCAAATTTCTAGCTTCCGCCAGATGGCTCCAAAAGGACCTGCGGGCCTCTAAATCCTCTTCCGGACGTGTTCCTAATACCAGAATCACCATACGGAGCTATTCCCAAACTCGAAATCCCAAACGGACATCAATAACATTGAAATTCACTTCAACCCAAATTCATAAAATTCTTTCAAAATGCCAACCTTCCAAAAATAGGCACCAAAATGCTCCCTGACCATCCAAAACCCGATCCGGACATACTCCCAAGTCCACAATCATCATACAAACCTGTTGGAACCTTCAATTCCCGATTCCGAGGTCGTTTATGCAAAATCAACCCTTAGTCAGATTCATCAAACTTTAAGCTTCCGACATGAGAATTCTCTTTCCAGATCCACTCCGGACTTCTCGAATTTCAATTCCGATCATTCTTACAAGTCATAATATTAAGTGAAGCTAATCATGTCCTCAAACCACCGAACGACGTGCTAGAGATTAAAACGACCGGTCGGGTCGTTACATGATGTCCCTAAGATAACTTTTTAGACTCGATATGGGCATTATGAGTTTCTAGTAATGTCATTTGGGCTGACTAATTCCCCAGCAGCATTTATGGATTTGATGAACTGGGTGTTCAAGACCAACTTGGATTCCTTTTTTATTGTGTTTATTGATGATATCTTGATCTACTCCTGTGGTCGAGAGGAGCACGAGTAGTATCTTCAGATTGTACTTCAGACTCTAAGAGATAGCCAGTTGTATGCCATGTTTTCAAAGTGCGGGTTTTGGTAGACTCGTCTCTTTCTTGGGGCATGTATTATCGGTAGAGGTCATTCAAGTGGATCCTAAAAATATCAAGGCAGTTCAGAAGTGTCCTAGACCCACTTCAGAAGGGTGCCCCGTTCAGATGGTCAGACGAGTGTGAGGTGATCTTTCAGAAGCTCAAGACTGCTTTGACTACCGCGCCGGTGTTGGTGTTTCCCACATGTTCAGAATCTTATATGGTGTATTGTGATGAATTTCATATTGAACTCGATGCAGTGTTGATGCACGATGGCAGGTGATTGCATATGCGTCGCAGTATTTGAAGGTTCATAAGAAGAATTACCATGTTCACGACCTAGAGTTGGCAGCCATTGTTCCTGCGTTGATGATTTGGAAGAAATATATTTATGGCGTGTCATGCAAGGTTTTCACAGATCATTGGAGTCTATAGTATTTATTCAAACAAAAGGATCTTAATTTAAGGCATAGGAGGTGGTTGGAGCTATTGAAAGACTATGAAATCACCATCTTGTATCATTCCGGGAAGGCCAATGCGGTGGCCGATGCCTTGAGTAAAAAGACAGTAAGTATGGGCGGCCATATGTACATTCCAACCAGTGAGGGAGCGCTTGAATCAAATGTTATGGCCTTGGCCAATCAGTTTGTGAGGTAAGATATTTTAGAGACCAGTCGCGTTCTAGCTGGTACAGTCTCTCGGTTCTCCTTGTTTGAGCACATCAGGGAGAGAACGTATGATGATCCTCATTTGCTTGTCCTTAGAGACACGGTGTAACATGGTTGTTCCAGGTAAGTTAGTGTTGGAGATGATGGGGTTTTGAGGATGCAGGGTCTTTTTTTTTTTGCCTAATGTAGATGGGCTTTGTTAGTTGATTCTTGAGGAGGCCCACAGTTCCCGGTATTCTATTCGTCTGGGTGCTACCAAGATGTATCAAGAATTACGGCACATTATTAGTGGAGAAGGATGAAGAAGGATATAGTTGCATATGTAGCTATCTAAATTGTCAGCAACTAAAGTGTGAGAATTAGCAACCCGGTGGTTTACTTCAGAATAGAGATCCCTGAGTGGAAATGGGAGCATATTACAGTGGATTTTGTTGTTGGACTCCCATAGACTCAGAGGAAGTTTGATGCGGTATGGGTTATTATGGACATGCTAACCAAGTCAGCGGATTTCATACATGTGGCAATTACCTATTCTTCAGAGCGGTTGGCTGAGATCTACATCCGCGAGATCGTCCGTCTTCACGATGTGACCGTTTCTATCATTTCTGATTGAGGTATGAAGTTCACCTTGCATTTCTGGTGGGTCGTACAGAATGAGTTGGGCACGGAGGTTTAGTTGAGCACATCATTTAATCCTCAAACGGACGAGCACACTATTCAGATATTAGAGGATATGTTTCGCTCTTGTGTTATAGATTTGGGGGGTTCTTGGAGGATATTCTTTCCTGGTGTACTCATGCTACTCTTCTGCACATGTTTCGCGTGCATATATAGGTACCTCCTACCAGCCCCGCTATTAGTAGAGAGTATGTGTTGCTGCTATCGAGATTTCAAGGTATATGTGCCAGCATCCGTAGGCCTCAAAGTCCCCCCTCTATCGTTTTATGCCGTTCTTCTTTATGTTTCCTACATGCTGATGTAAAGAGGCAGTTAGAACAATTACTTAGAGCTTGTGACTTGTGACTAGTGGTCTTTGGGAGATGTTTATACTCAGAGTTGTTAGTTTTACTTGTATATGTTGAGCGGCAGTTTTCCAGCTTTATCTATATATATACCTGTTGTTGTTAAGGTTTACTTTTTATTATTATTTCAGTTATTCCATAACGGTTAGGCTTACCTAGTCTTAGAGACTAGGTGTCGTCACGACATCATATAGAGGGAGATTTTGGGTTGTAACATCTGAATGCTCGATTGGTAGCTTTTATTGTAGGAAAACTCTACAAGTGGTAGAAAATGATCCCAAGAACCCTCAAAATATATAACACAAGCACATAGCATATCTTCCAATATCTGAATAGTGCGCTTAGACTGTCCGTCTGTCTGAGGGTGAAATGATATACTCAACTAAATTTCTGTGCCTAATTCTCGTTGCATTGCTCTCTAAAACTGTGATTTGAACTACAAACCCCAATCATAAATGATGGACATCGACACACCGTGAAGACGAACAATCTTACGGATATAAATCTCGGCCAACCACTCCGAAGAATAAGTATTACCGACTGGAATAAAATGTACGGACTTGGTCAACCAATCCACGATCACCCAACTAGCATCAAACTTCCTTGAAGTCCGTGGGAGTCCAACTACAAAGTCCATGGTAATATGCTCCCACTTACACTCCGGAATTTCAAGTCTCTGAAGCAATCTGCACGGTCTCTAATGCTCGTATTTCACCTGCTGACAATTTTAACACCGAGCTACAAAGCCCACTATATATTTCTTCATCCTTCTCCACCTATAGTGCTTCCTCAAGTCCTGATACATCTTTGCGGCACTCGGATGAATGGAATACCGCGAACTGTGGGCCTCCTCAAGAATCAACCTTGCACATTTTGAACACAAATCCGACCCTGCATCCTCCACATCTCATCATCTACAATAGTAACATCTTGGCACTGACGCGCTGAACTGTGTCCTTCAAGACAAGAAAATAGCGATCATAGGCGCTCTCTGATGCGGTCATATAAGGAAGACGGAGAAACCACACAAGCTAGAATCCGATTCAGCTCCAAAACATATAATCTCATTAACTGGTTGGCTAAGGTCTAAAAATCAACTACAAGAGGTCTCTCACCAATAGTCATGAATGCAAGGCTACCCATACTCACTGCCTTTCTACTCAAGGAATTGGCCACCACATCGGCCTTACCGGGATGATACATAATGGTAATATCATAGTCCTTTAGTAGATCCAACCATATCCGGTGCCTCAAATTTAGATCCTTTTGTTTGAACGAGTGATGGAGACCTCGAGGATCTGTAGATACCTCACAAGACACACCATAGTGATAGAGCCTCCAAATCATTAATTCATGAACGATGGATGCCAACTCTAAATCATGAATAGGGTAGTTTTGTTCATGTGGCTTCAACTGGCGTGATGCATAATCAATCACTATATCCTCATGCATTAAGACACACCCAATACCGATATGAAAAGTATCACAATACATTGTATTAGAGCCTGAAGCTGAAGGCAAATATACAACTAGAGTTGTGGTCAAGGCATCCCTGAGCATCTAAAAACTCTCCTCCCACTCATTCGACCACCTGAAAGGAGCACCCTTCTAGGTCAATTTGGTCAAGGACGATGCAATAGACGAGAAGCCCTCCAGAAAGCAACGATAATACTCGAACAAGACGAGAAAACTCCAAATCTCAGTAGCTGAGGATGGACTGGGCCAAATCTAAACTTCCCTTATCTTCTTCGGATCTACCTGAATCCCCTTACTGGACATCACGAGCCCTAAGAACACCACCGAACTAAGCCAAAACTCACACTTGGAGAACGTGGCATAAAGTTTCTCCTCGCTCAACTTCTATAATACAATAATCAAGTGATGTGCATGCTCCTCCTGGCTACGTGAGTACACCAGGATATCATGAACTAATATTGTTACACCCCATATTTTCGTACTTGAGAGTACATCGTAAGTCAATTGATTTAAGCTCAATAATGAGATCGTTTTTGAAAGTACATAAAGTAAGTTAATCATGTTAACTTGGAGGTTACAAATAATTATGATCATGGACTGCGAGTACCAAGAGGGTTGGAAGGCTTATAAGCTAAACCAATTGAAGAAAATAAGTTTCATAGTCGACAAGTTGGGAATGTTATAACATGCACTTTTGGGGTGAGACTAGGGTTCTCAAAATGATAAGGAGGTTATGTTACGAGTTATTTTTGCCTTATGATAGTCATGTGTTATGTTTTTTGAAGTCAAGTGAGTTTTGGAATAAAAATTGGCAAAGATCATCACAACTTACATTCATAAATATGCTGAAATTTAGGTCAAATGTAGCTTAGATTCTCTTCCAATATAATTTGAATTAGGGAATGATCTACCTATCAAATTGAATATCTACGACTCTATTTCTAAATCATTAAGCTGTTCATTGATACGACATGGACGTAGAGAGATATTTGAAGTTTTGCGAGACTACGCAAACTACATATGTGACAAATAGGTTTGTGACTAAAGCTTCTTGAGCAATACATCTCATGTGTTATATGAGGTCTTTTTGGGACATATTATATACCAAATTTAAGGCCTTGGAATTTAGTTTCTAAATATCTTAATCATTTATTCATACGACATCCGGATAAAAAGATACAAGCGTCTAAAGAAGAGCCAATAATAGGGTGCCAAGCTAGCACCTCTTTGACTTTTCAAAAATGGATATATATAGGCCTTATGTCGTCTCTCTCTTCACTTTATCACACACCACGACCAGAATAAGACCCCTATACTTATTCTCAATATCTCCACAATTTATTCCAATAATATTAACATCCTAGGTACGAAATCAAGAAGCGATAACACTAGAATGATCCCTACGACGTAAGTATCGCTATATCGCCTCTCTTTTTCTTTGTAGTTTGAGTTTTGAAAGGTACTGGATAGTTAAGAAAAATTATAGTTTCTGTATTTAAGCTTAAATATCAATTAAGGTTGATAAATTTGTTTCATAATAGTTAGGACTCACAGGACGGTGATCTGAAGCCGTGAGTTCGAGTTATTCGACTTGTAGAGGACTGTTTTATGGGTTGTTTCGTGTTGCTTTGGGGCTGTCTATTTTTCTGATGTTTTATGGAGTTTTGGAGGATACAAATTGTGGATAAACACTACATAATGAAATAGTGTTTTGTTCATTCTTCATTACAATTTTAGGTTGTTTGACACTACTTTTGTTGCCATTTTATGTTTGAAGTAATTAGGGTGTGTGGGTTGTTTTGTGATACATTGTGATGGAGATAAGGTTGTAAAATGATGCATACATTTTGTTATTATTTTTTTCTTGGTCTTGTTGATATATGGTATTGGAGGAGGACCTTGTTACCGGGGAGATGTTGCCCAAATTTTCGAAAATGAACTACTAGTTTAAGTTGCGGATTAAGCATTTACTCGACGCTGATTTTGAATCTCCTTATGCCATGATAGATTGGGTTGAGTTGTTTGAAGAATTTATTGGAAGGTATTAAGGACTCAATGAAGTTAAGGTATGCTAAGGCACTTCCTTCTTTCTTTTGGCATGATCTAAAGTGAAACGAACGAACACGATACGCTATTTCATAACGAATCTACTCCTAGAAACTAAGGTTGTCCATGTTGTTCTTTTCTTATAAAGTTATCCTAAGAAAGTATTGTATGATCCTTGAATCCTAGTGAAGTTCATATTGATGATGTCCATTATGTTATTCTATGAGTTCAGCATGCATTATATATATATATATATATCTACTTTACTCTACCGAGTCGCGCTATAGTCGTCCGGGTACGACACCTATTGTGAAACCACAGATCAGTTGGGTTTACCGAGATCCACGTGACCGGGTACGTTTCTACCGAGCCTTATGATGGCCGGGTACATTTTTACCGAGTCCCCTTTGAGGCAGGGTAGGATATGATGATGATGATGCCCACAGAGGCTTTTAGATTATGTATACATATGTATCACGCATTTCATGTTACTATATCTCAGAGGCACTCGGATGCTACATGTTGTATCTCCTATATCTCTCTTTACATTACTATTCTTATTTATGATTTTCTGCCTTACATACTCAGTACTTTATTCATACTGACGTCCCTTTTGCCTGGGGACGTTACGTTTCATGCATGCAGGTCCCGATAGGCAGGTTGACAATCCTCCTAGTAGGCTATCAGCTCAGCGAAAAGTGTTGGTGCACTCCAGTTTCTCCGGAGTTGCCTACTTAGTCAATATGATTTGGACATGTATTGATTGGTATGGCGGGGCCATGTCCCGACCTTTATGATACTTATGTACTCTTAGAGGCTTGTAGACAGATGTTGGGTACATGGATACTTGTATGGCCATGTCGGCCTATGTTTGAGTTTACAAATGATCATGTCAGCCTTATAGGCCCGTATGTCAAATGTATAAGTTTCTATATCATATTAGGTCATCCTATGTCTAGCATTCCCTTATGTTTTATTTAGGTTATGTCATGATGGCCCTTTTGGCACATTTACCCATGATAGTATGATAAGAAAGATATGTTACGTTGGTACTCGGTTGAGTAAAGTACCGAGTTCCCGTCGCAGCCCTCCGATTTGGGTCGTGAAAAATACTACGACGAATAAATCAAGATATGGTTAGAATATATTGTTCATCAAGTGCATGAACATTGTTGGGGCATTAGTCATACCAAAAGACATCACGAGGAATTCATAGTGACCATAGTAGGTCCGAAATGCCATCTGTAAGATATCTGAATCCTGAATCTTCAACTGGTGATACTCAGACCTCAAATCAATCTTAGAGAACACCCTCGCTCCCTGAAGCTTGCCAAATAAATCATCCATACGTGGCAAATGATGTTTTTTCTTGATTGTAACTTTGTTCAATTGCCTGTAGCCGATGGACATCCGCATAGTACAGTCTTTCTTTTTCACAAATAGAACTGGTGCACCCAAGGCGACACACTAGGCCTAATAAACCCCTTATCAAGAAGTTCCTGAAGTTGCTCTTTCAATTCCTTCAACTCAGTTGGTTCCATACTATACAGAGGAATTGAAATGGGTGAGTGTCGGTGATGACGCTCAACTATGTCTTGTAGAAGACTAAGCGGGCGTTGCAAATATAATCCTGGGGTATTATGCCCAGAGTCGATCCCTCAGGAAATTGACGTATCAAGCACCCTGTTTAAATTAGTACTCAGCTGTCACCTGATGTTTGTTAAATTACTAATACTAAAGATTAAAACTAAAGATTAACTAGGTTAAGGTATAAACAATTGTAATAAAAGTCTAAGGTTATGGTTTCCCCCGCTGGTGAACTTACTTCTCGAATACTTCGTATAGCTTAATTAATAGTCTCTATCAATCATGAACGCTCTATCTACCATAAATCTCTCTCAAGTAATTATGATAATTTACTAGACGCACTCTCTCAAGTTACGCTAGCTAGATTGCATTACAGTTCACTTAGATTGCACCCGAAGTATCGTTATCTCTAATCCAACCTCTAAACCCTCGGTTATGACTTTCGTCTATACTCTGGGAGTGGTGTTGTTCAAACAATTACCTAAATATGCACTCTCTCTCAAGTAGATACATAATAAATAGGCACAGCTAATTGAGGGCCCTTCAATCAACTACAACAAGAACGTAGTTGAACAAATAGAGTTTAATCAACCAATCAAAGCTATATTAATATCACAA
>ML371654.1:26394-55752 GCA_005239525.1 Nicotiana knightiana | reverse complement strand
TCTCCTTTTGCGTATTTTTGACGTATTTGCATCCCTTTAGCTCCGTTTCCATTTCCAATTCACCTACACATGAAATAAACTCCATTAAGCACATAACAAGTGTAATTTTATCATTAATGCTCATAAAATGTAAGGTATATCACATGTTAAACTATGCAATTTAGTCTCGCATCAGTCGGCACCAATTCAATACCAAAGTCGATATCTCTGTCAAGTGGCATACCAGGTAAGTCTGCAGGAAATACATCCGGAAGTTCTCGCACTACCATCACAGAATCAACAATAGGATTGTCTGCATCAACATAACACACAAAGGATAAATATGACAAACACCCCTTCCCAACCTTCCGTTGGGCCTTCAAATAAGAAATTACTCTGCTGGGAACATAATCCATTGAACCTCTCCACTCGACCCTCGGTAATCCTGACATCGCCAACATCATGATTTTAGCATGACGGTCCAGAATAGTATGACATGGAGACAACCAATCCATACCCACAACTACATCGAAATCAACCATACTAAGCAATAAGAGATCAACTCTAGTCTCCAGTCCCCCAATAGTCACTACACATGACCGATATACACTATCCACAATAATAGTATCGCCCACAAGCGTAGATTGAACAAGTGAACCTAATGACTCATAGGGCATATCGAGATAACGAACAAAATATGATGATACATACGTATACGTGGAACCAGGGTCTAATAATATAGAAACTTCCCTCTGGCATACTAAGACAATACATGTAATCAATATATCTGAAGCAACGACATCTGGCATGGCAAGAAAAGCATAAAATCGAGCCTAACCACTACTGATCGACCTCCCTCTCTAGGGCTACCTCTGGCTGCCTAAACCCCACCTTGAGTTGGCAGGGCAGGTGGCGGTAACAATTGGTGCAGGAGTCGTAGCCTGTCTCCTATACTGAACTAGACCTTGAGAAAGATGGGGACAATATTTCCTCAAATGACCCGTCTCTCCACACTCATAGCCATCCCTCTCGAAAAAAGGCTGCAAGTTCTGAGGGGGACTTCGAGAACCAGAATAACTACCTGAAGAACCTGGTACTGACCCGGTCGAGCACTATATGAACCATGGCTTACTGATGCCCCACAATGAACTGGACGATTAATCTGAGCGGTTCTATAAGAACGACCCCTGCTATGATGGGGTTGTCCCCTAGAAGGAACACCACTGTAATTACCTGGACCACGAGACCTCTTGGTCTCCGTCTCCTCACACTCTTGAATACGGACCATCTCTAGCCACCAAGCACTATCAACCACCTCGTCGAATTTAGCACATTCTACATTCCCCAGAGTCATAACCAAAACAAAACGGTTGGTTGAGGCCATTAATCAACCTCCTGATCTTCTCCCTCTTAGTAGGAACCAACCAAATTGCATGACGAGCCAATTCTAAAAATTGTATCTCATACTGGATCACGGACAGGTCTTCCTAACGTAGATGCTTGAACTGCCTGCGCAGCTCCTCTTTGCGGGTCTTTGGCACAAACTTCTCCAAAACTAATACGGAGAACTCATGCCATGAAAGTGGTGATGCACCAATTGGTATGCTCCTTTAATAAGTCTCCCACCATCTGAAGGCTGGCCCGGTCAGCTAAAAACGTAGTAAATGAGACTCCACTAGTCCCCATAATACCCGTTGAATGAAGAATCTGCTGGCATCTGCCATGAAATCCTGAGCATCCTCGACTCAGTTCCACTAAATGATGGAGGATGGAGCCTACCAAACGTCTCTAGTATCTTCTGCCCTTCATTGTTCATAATAGGACCCACTTGGGCCTGAGCAGCTGCAATCGGCTGGGCTGGTAGTACACGAATCACACCATAATTCAAGCCTAATAGAACTAAGGAAATCCAAATTTTACAAAGGATGCCAAAACCTATCAAATTAAGTCCGATTGAGTTCAAATTTTACACACTAATCATAAATAACATAATGGACCTACAAAAATTTTCAGAACTGGATTCTGACCCCGATATCGATAAAGTCTACTCCCGATCAAACTTTCAAACCTTTTATTTCCTTTTTTCTCCATTTCAAGCCAAATTTAACTACGGTCTTCAAAATAAATATCCGGACACACTCCTAAATCCGAAATCATCATACAAAGCTATAGGAATCATCAAAACTCTATCCTGGAGTCGTTTACACGTAAGTCAACATCTAGTCAATTATTTCAACTTAAGCTATAAATCTTGGATCTAAGTGTTCCAATTCATTCCGAAACTTCCCCGATAAATCACATAATCACATTAGCTTAAAATATTTAATAAATGGGGAAACGGGGTAGTAATACTCAAAACAACTGGCCAGGTCGTTACAGGCGTGCAACCCCGACCCATATAATAATAAATATATATATAAAGCCATGTGGCCTGCTGCGGCGTGCAACTCAATCTTATAAATATCCTCACCACTAGATGAACATGACTGAGTATGAAATTACAATTTAAACAAATAATTCAATAGCATAAATGGCCTATGTGGGTCTCAATAATACCGGCATATAGCATCAGCAAGATTTTTAATATATTTCTCAGCTCAATTTATTTAACACATGAAAGGGCATGGATAATTCCAAGATTCTTTGACTATCAAATTCCACAGAATCAATTACGTCACAATTTCTACGGTGTACGCCCACACGCCCGTCACAAGCCTGTCACCTAACATATACGTAACCTCCAAACAAATTACATAACACATATATTCAAGGTTCATAACCTTAGATCCAAGTTTAGAAAAGTTACTTACCTCGAACAAGCCGAATACAATGTCGAGCAAGCTAAACAATGCTCCGGGAATTTCATTCCGCGTGTTTCCACCTCTGAACACCTTCATATCTCCTCAATTCAAATCCAATGATCTGAAACTAAAATTCCCCCCTTGATTACACTACAACGATCCACTACACTAAGAAACTTCAATCTACAATATCAACATCCAATGGGATCAACATTAGTAACCAATTCCATAGTTTAGGCCATTTAGACACTTTATCAAACACCTAGTAGGCACAAATCTCTAGTTAACCATAGATTTAGTTCATCCAACTACCACCATTTACCAACAATTTATCCTACCATCATTATATAACAATTTATATTCCCAACATCATATGGGTGACCAACCTATCTCACCCAACCAATAAAATACCATCAAATAATCACTTTTCAATCTCTACAATAGTTATGCATTTAAATTGGGAACTCATGGCTTCCAATCATCATACCATGAATTCCAATACTTAATTCATACCCATATTCCCATAATAAATCCATGAAAGTAAGTCTAAGGGTGTAGGATTACCTTTTGGAAGAAATCTTTCCTAAACCCTATTTTGAGTTCTTGAGGAAATTTCTTGAAGATCTAAGGATCTCATGGTGGATTGAGTAAGTTTAAGGGTCGAATTGATGGAATGAAACACAAAATTAGTAGGGATTACTCTCCTTGAAGATGGGAGGAGTTGGAGGTCTCGAGAGAGTTGAGGAAAACCCCCAAAATTCGGTCAAGAGGAATGAGGAAAACAAACCCCCGAATTGACTTAAAAAGACCTCCACTGGGCCGAGACTGGTCTGGCGAAGTGAGTCTCACTTCGTTGTCCATTGAATGCAAGGGAATACATGATATGCGCCCGGTCTGGCAAAGCGAGCCTCGCTTCGCTGTCTGCCAAAATAACTGGGTGGTCTAACTTTAGTAATTTGGTCATTAATTTTAGTAGGAAAGTCCAAATGACGAATTGCTTGATGCGTTGGAAACTAGACTCAAAGGGCTACACTCTAAGCGCAAAATTTATGGAAAGAATATTAACATTATGAGAGTTATACCCGTTCAAATATAGGTGTTATGCAAATTCAGACACTTTTTACACTTAATATTTCCAACTTTTACCAACCAGTGCCGAAACCTTCTAGACTTTCTAAATACAAATTCGGGCATACACCCAAATCCAAAATCACCATTCAGACCTAACAGGACCATCAAAATTTCGGTATGAGGTAAAATACGCAAAATTCTAACTTTGTCAACTCTCCTGACTTAAAGCTTAAAATGTGAAAATCATTCTTCCAAACAAATTCCGAGACTCTTGAAAACAAAAACTAATGATTCAAACAGACACAATGCATTTTACGAAGCTACTCAATACTTCAAATAGTTTAATGGAGTGCAATTGCTCAAAACGACCAATCGGGTCATTATATTTTCCCCCTCTTAAACATACGTTCGTCCTTGAACGTACCAAGAATTGTTCCTAAGCTTTCAAATAACTATTCCACCTTACCACGCACATACTGGGGGTGATCCCACGCCACCCTATTCCATATAGGCCTGACAAGACATCATAATTGAAGATCATTACTTTAACCTTAGTTCGTAAAACTAAGAACCCAATTTCCAACATCCAGAATTTCCCAGAAGACCCGAATTTCACATCTAGACACTGTGTAAGTCTGAACAAGTTGTATAAATCCATAATTATAACCCCAGATATAATCACATAACATACTACACAACTCGCCTAGTCGCAGCACCATTCCCGATCATAGTAACTGCTCAAAACCAAACTTGTACTAGTATTAAACCACATATCTAACAAAACTTCATTCCAAAACCATCGTACACTGATGATAATGAAAGAAACACAAGAAATCTAATAATCACTTATTAGATCAACAAGTCAGGGAGCTTTCCACAATTATTCTTCCAAACACATCATAATCAAACCTGATAGTACCAATTCTAGGTCCAATGTCTTTATCTCATCAAACACAACCACTTTATTGACATTCAACCCCAACACAACCTAATATTTACAGCCAACCCTCAAATTTACATGAAAAGAATAACCGCAGGTGCATGTGTCAATTCCTCAATTACCGTGCTCAAATAATATCATAACATGTAAAGGAAATGAAATACAATTAAATTAGATAAATGATAAAGGAAATATAGTTTCCACACACTGCACGGACAACTAACGTGTGACACAGACAACTCATGTGTCAATGATATCAATATATGGATCCACACGGACAACTCACCTGTGACACAGACAACTCATGTGTCAATGATATCAATATATGGATCTGCACGGACAATTCACATGCAACACGGGAAACTCACGTCTCAATGATATTAATATATGGATCTGCATAGACAACTCGCGTGCTGCACGGACAACTCACGTGCCAATAATATCAATATATAGATTCGCACGGACAACTCACGTGCCAATAATATCAATATATAGATTCGCACGGACAACTCACCTGCTAATAATATCAATATATAGATTCACACGGACAACTCACGTGCTAATAATATAAATATTTGGATCCGCACGGACAACCCATGTTCTATTAATATAAGTGTCTGCCATGGTTACAGGCCTCCTGTCCAAGCATATCATACAGGAGAAATTAAACAAGTACACTTGTATATGATAATTAAGTAAGATTCTCATAGTCTTGGACTGGTATAAATAATATGCCATAGTGTAGGCATGTGCAAAGTGTCCTATCACAGCTCAAATCAGCAAGTTATCGCAGAACTAGTAATGACCAAGTTTATTTAGGGAATTAGCCTTTTTTGTAACCTCAAGTATGGAACATATAGTTCTCAACAAAGGTAAAAATATGAGAACGTTATAACTTAAAGCTTAACAATCAACTCTAGGCATATCATAGCCTACGCATTTTCCACAGCATGGACAAATACCCTCCAAATTATAGAACACATGAATCACCATAGCCGATCCCAACTCCAACACTCGATTGAATAACACATCTTTCATGCACGATGATTCCACGAGGAATACTTCTATAATTCTTCCATGCCACATAGCAAAATTCTGAATATCAACAGTCTATCAACCAGGCAAATAACACAATAGCAACGAAACATCTGTAAGTCAAAATACAATGCGCCTTCTGAATGTACACTATCCTCAATTAATACCACTTATGCCAATATCTGAAATCATATATTCCCCATAACTCATGACCTTCCTTTTGAAACGGAATCGTATACTCGCACATGTAAATCCCAAATCTCACACCATACACCGCCTCTATTAGGTCATCATATTAAAATATGAGAACCTCATTAACATTTTGAGTCACCAGAAGAATACATAACCAGTTAGTTAGAAACCTTCCATGTTTTCTCATCCAGGTGGAAATCACAATACCCAACATGTTCCTCACGCCTGTAGAAAATATCAATCTCAAACCGTGGTAGAAACCATCGAGAACTCTTCGAAACCCATTCGCATATAACCAAGCTATTAGAGCTGAATCCCCCTAACTCTACCAAGCCATGCAGGTTTCTAAATCCGAGAGTATTGCCACAAAACAACTGTAAAGCCTCACCTCATCATAAGAACCAAAAGAACCGAGCATATCATTACCATACTGGTCTAGCCTACTACCTAGTCATCCTATTTTCTCTGAGTTTCTTCTAAATTACCCTCAAGTTAAAACTTCTCCTTATCAGAACATCACAGTCCTTACCCAAATCTCACTACAAGACATCCTAACCAAAAACCGCACAGCCCTAAGGCCCATAAGTCGTTCTATTCTTCTTATGCACCCCCATAAACACCCAACCGAGACACTCACTCTGAAAAGACCTTATGTGAATTTAAAATTTTTCCTTTATCCTTTCTTATATTGAAATGTAGAATCCATAGTTATACAGAATTACCACAAGTCCCGGAATCATCCAATGTAAATAACCGATTCTAGCGATATACAAATCTTAAAAATTCTCAATTGCTATATATAAATCTTGAACTTTTTAGAATCTCCTTGAGAGTCATCCACCCTGCTCAAATCCTAATTGCACTGCCCAAACGTGCCGAAAGACACGTGCTCCGTTAGCACAACAACACTCAAAGAAGTAACCCTGCCTTAACACCACCGATCAAATTCATACTACATGCGCACTACTTCCTTCACAAATAACAACTAACCCATCCAATAGTTTTCATATACTCATACAGTGCAATATAACCTGTATCCAAGAATTTCCTTACTCGAGTCATCCTCGATCTCAACCTCCGCAAGTCATATCGAATCCACAATTATGCCTCAGACAAAAACTAGTATTTAACACATAACCATGAAATCAAATCGTCAATAGCAGGCTCCCTCACTTGTCTCAAAGACATATATCTAAACACTCGGTAACTGACAAACCCATACTCTATTACTGACATATTACCGCAGTGAGATTCAACTAAATCCTTCATAGGCTCAGGTAACACAAACCATAAAATACCTCAAATCATCTGCTAAGCTCACCTTCATCTTCGTGATAGTCAAGTCAACTTTCTCAACCAATCCAAACTCAAATCTCAACACATATACCCCACTGGTAAAAACGAAATCCTCCAGACAACATTGTAAGGATCACACATCTGTAAATTACCCCCGCAGGTGATAACCTGTATGTTTAGCCTCAAACTGGTATCTTTCTATGCCCTTCTACAGCCACAACTACTACGTACTCACTTAACCTTCCTGAGTTTGAACTCATCAACAAGACATGAAAATCTACTTTTCTCCACAGTTAAACAACATTAAGGATCCTTCAACACACCCATAACTCGACTACATCATATCGAGACAAACATCAAGCACCCAATAGCCCTTTTTACATCTCAAGAAAACTCTTTTCATCACATTCAAACCATCTGAACACATCCTGCAGTCACATCAAACTTATCATATATCTATTCCACCGCTCATCGAGCTACAAATTCCACTCATAGGGACCCTACTGTACATATGAGTCCAAATGTACAAGTTCACACAACTGAAGCTACCGAGCCTAAATTGCAGTCTAAACCTGGCCTCGAGTCCTCCAGACTGTCCCATCACCAAAACATACAATACACATCTCGTACCTCATTTATAAAGTCACAAGTCGTCGATGCTCAGCTGATACCAAGTTCTCACATAGGCATACGAGTGAGTGGATTGAATTCAAAGTGATACGCTTTAAGCTGAATTAATGTCGCACGATAAAGAAAGAAAAATGGAAATTTTATCCTAAATGCCTTGTAGCCTCTCGAAGATAAGTATAGACGTCATCATACCGATCTGCAAGACTCTATAGACACTTGCTCATGACTTGTAGAACCTATGAACCTAGATCTCTGATACCAACTTGTCACAACCCAAAATGCAACTAGCCATGATGGCACCTAACGTCACCCCACTAGGTAAGCCAAATAACAACAATCTGATTTAGTTAATATTTAACTGACTCTAATACACTCCCCATGGACTGGTAGTAAAAATCATGAGCTTATAAGATTAAAATTTTCAAAGATGGTGTGAAATAAAAATGCATCATCTATTTGAAATATATATGAACAGATTAATAATTCTAGAGCTACCAAAAACAAGAGGCAGCTATGACCGGATCGCATGTACTTCTTCCATGATAGCTCCCGCCATACACAGCAACATCAACATCAGAAATTTGCATGCCAGGTGCAAAAGTGTAGTATGAGTACAACCGAATTCATGTACTCAATAAGTAATAATCTTAACCTTAGGTTGAAAGTAATGACGAGCTGGGAAAAGGGTCAGAGTCTAACTCCAATAACTAATAACATCTCATAACAATAAAACTTAAAGCAGCAAAAGTAGTAACTCAATAATAAAATGCTCATCTCGTTTAAAATTTTGAAAAATAAACATTTTCTTTTTAATATAATGGTAAAACTCAAATATGTTGCTAAAAGTCACCGAAAATATGAGTAAGTCTGAAATCCGTGATTTTTCTCTAAAACTTTAACGACAGATAAGAAATCTCATTATCAGATAGCATGAGGAAACAAATTAAAATACTTATATATGCCTACATTTCAAGTATGCATGTCTAATTCAATGCAGCACGGTGATGAACTCATGTACTCACACTCTTAGAGTACTCAATATTACAGTACTGTATATGGCCAATCCAGCCCAGGGAAGATACATCCCAAATATATATACATAATAACTGACATTCAGTCACTCAGTACTGTACATGGCCAATCCAGCTCAGGGAACTCCATCCCAAATATAAATGTATAGGGAAACTCCATACCAGGGAACTCCATCCCTAATATAATATATATGGAAACTCCATGCTCAGTGAACTCCATCCCAAATATAATCTGTGGCAACTTCATGCTCAGGGAACTCCATCCCAAAAGTGAATATATATATATGGAAACTCCATGCCCATAGAACTCCAACCCAAATATAATATCCATTGCGCTCACTATGTGGGCGTAGACTCCGGAGAGGCTCCTTCAGCCCAAGCGCTAATATAATACGACATTTAGGCCTGCTCCGGCGTGCAGCCAAATCCCATGACAATGAATCTTGTAAGGCCTGCTCCGGCGTGCAATCTCAATCCATATAATTACATACATACATACACACACACACACACACATATATATATATATGTATGTATATATATATATGTATGTATATATATATATATATGTATGTATATATATATATATATATATATGTGTGTATGTGTGTGTGTGTGTGTGTGTGTGTGTGTGTGTGTGTGTGTGGTCAGTTGCTGCGTGCAGCTCGATCCCATAAATATCCTCACAACTAGATGAACATGACTGAGTATGAAGTTACAATTAAAACAAATAATTCATTAGTAGAAACAACCTATGTGGGTCTCAATAATACCGACATATAGCCTCAACATGATTTTTGATATGATTCTCAACTCAATTTATTTAACACATGAAAGGACATGGATAATATAAAGATTATTTGACTACCAAATTCCACGGAATTAATTACATCACAATTTCTACGGTGCACACCCACACGCCCACCACCTAGCGTGCACGTCACCTCCAAACAAATCACATAACATGTATATTTATGGTTCATACCTTCATCTCCAAGTTTAGAAATTTTACTTACCTCGAACAAGCCGAATCCAATGCCGAGCAAGCTAAACAATGCTCCGCGAATTTCATTCTGCGCGTTTCCACCTATGAGCGCCTTCCTATCTCCTCAATTCAAAGCTAATGATCCAAAATTGTTCGCCCCTTAATGACAGTACAACGATCCACTACACTAAGCAACTTTAATATACAATATCAACATCTAATGGGATCAACGTTAGTAACCAATTCCATAGTTTAGGCCATTTAGACACTTTATCGAACAACTAGTAGGCATAAATCTCTACATCTATTAACCAAAGAATTAGTTCATCCAAATACCACCATTTACCAACAATTTATTCCATCATCATTCTTTAACAATTTATACTCCCAACATCACATGTGTGACCAACCATTCACACCCAACCAACAAAATTCCATCATATAATCGATTTTCAATCTCTACAATAGTTATGCATTTAAATTGGGAACTTATGGCTTCCAATCACCATCACATGAGTTCCGATTTAATTCATACTCATATTATCATTATAAATCCATGCATGCAAGTCTAAGGGTGTAGGATTATATTTTGGAAGAAATCTTGTCAAGACCCTATTTTGAGTTCTTGAAGAACTTTCTTGAAGATCTAAGGATTTCATGGTGGAATGAGTTAGTTTTAGGGTGTAATTGATGGGATGAAACACCAAATTAGTAGGTATTACTAACCTTGAAAGTGGGAGGAGTTGTAGGTCTTGATAGAATGGAGGACAATCCCAAAATTCGGCTAAGAGGAGTGGGGAAAATGAACCCCCAAATTGACTTAAAAAGACTTCAGCTGGGGCACGCCTGGTCTGGCGAAGTGATCCTCACTTTGCTGTCCACTGCATGCAAGGGAATACATGATCCGCACCCGGTCTGGTAAAGCGAGACACACTTCGCTGTCCACCATAATAACTGGGTGGTCTAACTATAGTAGTTTTATTATAGCTTTTAGTAGCAACGTCCAAATGACGATCGACTTGACGCATTGGAAACTAGACTCAAAGTGCTACACTCTAGGTGCAAAATTCATGGAAAGTATCTTCATATTACGATACACGTTCAAAGGAAGGTGTTATGCAAATTAAGATACCTTTCCCACTTAATATTTCCAATTTTTGCCAATTAGTGTTAAAACCTTCTAGACTTATCAAATGCAAATCCGGGTATACGCCCAAGTCCAAAATCATCATCCAGACATAACGAAGCCATCAAAATTCTGATATGAGGTTATATACGCAAAAATCTAACTTGGTCAACTCTCCGACTTAAAGCTTAAATCATGAAACTCATTATTCCAAACAAATTCTGAGACACCCGATGTCACAACACAAAATCAAACTAGTTGTGATGGTACCTAATCTCACTCACTAGGTACGCCAAATAATAACCATCCAATTCAATTAATATTTAACTGACTCTAATACACTCCCCAATGGCTGGTAGTACAACTCATGGGCTTCTTAGATTAGAATTTATAAAGCTGGTGTGAAATAAAAATATGTCATCTGTTTGAAATATACATGAACAAATTTAAAAATTCTAATGCTACCTGGAAAAAGAGGCAGTTGTGACTGGATCGCAAGTACATTAGACCATCGCATTTGCATGTAGTGGGGCTGGGGGTGGACCTTCGCAATTACAAAGCTCAGAGTCGCATTTGTGATCCTCACATGTCCGCATTTGTGAACACTTGTTCGCATTTGCGATGACAATAGGCCTAGGAAATTTTTCGCATTTACGAATCCCAGGTCGCTAATACGATACCCGTAACTGACCAAAATGAGAGCTAGACGGGATTTTTGATTCATTCTTCAAATTTTCAAACCTAGAAACACTAGCAGCGATTTTTCAAAGAACATTTCTTCCCCAAATAATTGGTAAGTGATTCTAAACTAGTTTCTTTAAATGTTTCACTACTTTTCCTAAGATTTCAACCTAAAATCTAAAGTTTTCATGGTACAATTAGGGTTTTTGGGTAGAAATTAAGGATTTGGTAAATTGGGGATTTAGACCTCAAATTAAGGTCAGATTCCAAAACAAATTACATAACAGGACTCGGGGGTGAATGGATAATCCGGTTTGTGTCCGAATTTCGGGTTTGGACCAAGCATCCCCGGGTGTTGACTTTTTTTGACTGTTTCAATAATGACCAAAATTAAATTCTTTATAATCGTGGGTAGTTTTTAAGGCTTAAATTGAATCTTTTAGTTGGTAATTTGCTAGATTCTATTGGTACGGAGGCTTGTGTGAAAGTAAAAGCAGTGGTTGAGTTTTGAGTTTGGTCATTAGAGCGAAGTAAGTGTTGTGTCTAACCTTGACTTGAGGGAATTAGGAACCCTCAGACTATTTACTATGTGAATTTCATGTGAGTGGCGTATATGTGAGGTGACGAGTACTTATGCACCGCCAAATTATTTGTTTTCCCACTTTTCCTATATTATCTCTTCCCCTGTCTTAATTGTTACATGCTCTAATTGTGTTCCCATGCCTAATTGCTACTTGTTTCATAATCTCCTGCTATTTGCTTAAGTTGGTTTATCTGTACCTTTTAGTTGTCAATTCTAAATTGGTCTCATTGTGTAGTACTATTTATGTGAACTTTCATGGTGTACAAGTTTCCTATTTGTTTCGGTTTGGTGTTAGGTATTGTGAAGGGTTCTGTGATTTGAATTGTGAATTTACTGTGCATACTGAGGACTTGATATTGATATGGTGGGATCGGGGTGCACGCCGAAACAAGTGAAATAAGGGTGATATGTTGAGGTGGAATAATGGTTAATCTATACTGTACAGTAGGAACGGGTTGCACGCCGCAACATGTGTAATAAGGGTGGATTGTTGTGGTGGTACAAGGGTGAACTATGATTATGATATTGTGATATGGTGGGATCGTGTTGCGTGCCGCAACACTTTTATATATATTCATTGTTGTTTATGTTATTATGAGGAAATAAGGGAGAAATATGAGTTGTACGGAAGGATCGGGTTGCGTGCCGCAAAAACCTATGTGTTTATGTTTCCCTAACTTGTGTTAGCTTTACAGTATTCTCTTTTGCACTTAAGGATTGGTAAATTCTTAATGTTGTTGGCTTATTACCTGGACTTATAGTTATTTCTTCTAATTTAATTCTTTATTTTATTCTGCATTTCCTTTTCTGCCTTTATTATATATACTGCATGCAGGTTGTAGTCTGAGACCCTCCTTAGCCTCGTCACTACTTCGTCGAGGTTAGGCTTGGCATTTACGAGTACATGGGGTCGGTTGTACTCATACTACACTTTGCACTTTTTGTGTAGATTTTGGTGCCGGTCCGAGCCGATCGTGAGGTTATCTGCTGGATTTATTTGACAGGAGACCCAAGGTAGATCTGTCGGCGTCCGCAGACCCTGGAGTCCTTTTCTAGACACTTTACTTTACTGTTTCTTTCCTTTCAAAACAGTGTATTTCCTTTCAGACATTATTTTTAGTAAATCATAGTAGTTTGTGAATTGTGACTCCAGATCCGAGTTGTAGTAAATATTGAGGCTTTTATATTATCTCGCACTCGCTTTAATTCGATTTTTTAGCTTATTTGTTGTAATTTACTGAACTGAATAATGATTGGTTTAATAATTGTCTAATGTTGGCTTTCCTAGCAAGTGAAATGTGAGGCGCAATCACGGTCCCCATGATGGAAATTTCGAGTCGTGACACCAACTGCCCAGTTTGCTTCTGCGATGCCTAGAATCACACCTGCAGTTGCGCTTCTACCAAAGTACTCAGCACCTGCAAAGTACTTCGCTTATGCGTTTTCAAGTGAGCGCACCTGCAATGTCGCAGGTGCGCAAATGTGTCCTCTTCTATGATGAGCAGCCTACCTCCTCATTTTGCTTTGCGAGGAGTTGCTCGCTTCTGCGACCTAGATTTTGCAAAAGCGACGGCACCAGCACCAGAAGTCCAAAATTCGATCTGTTAACCATTCGAAATCTACCCGAGGCCCCTGGGACCTCTACCAAACATACTAACACGTCCTAAAATACGATACGAACTTAGTCGAGGCTTCGAATCACATCAAAAAAATATCAAAATTACGAATTTCACCTTGGATCGAACTTATAAATTTTCAAATCTTCCAACTTCTATAAATTGCGTCAAAACATATCAAATCAATCCGGAATGACTTTAAATTTTGCACACAAGTTATACATGACATAATGGAGTTGTTCCAATTTCTGGAATCAGATTCCAACCCCGATATCAATGTAGTCAATTGACCGTCAAACTGCTAAATCTTCAATTTCTTATTTTTTGCCATTTCAAGTCAAATTTTACTACGGACTTCAAAAAAAAAATCCAGACACACTCCTAAGTCCGAAATCACCATACGAAGGTATTGGAACCATCAAAACTCCACTGGAGTCATTTGCACATAAGTCAAACTCCGGTCAACCATTTTCATTTAAGCTTCCAACATGAAATTCATTCTATCGAACAAATTTCGGAACACCTGAAAATCAAAACAGACAATTCACACATGTCATAATACATCATATGAAGCTATTCAATACTTCAAATAATTGAAAGTAGCGTAAATGTTCAAAACGACAAGTCAGGTTGTTACACCTGAAAAACCAAAACTAATGATTCAAACAGCCATAATGCATTATACAAAGCTACCCAACACTTCAAATAGTTGAATGGAGTGTAATTGCTCAAAACAATCAATCGGGTCATTACAAATTTACTACCGATTTAGTATTGAACCTACGGGGTCGCACACTGACGAGTGTTCTGATTTGCTAAAAGATTAATTACTTTATTATATTATAATTAAATTAAATAATTTAATTAGTCAAATAAATTTAGTTATTAGTCCAAATGAAACATCATTATATTCGTTTCTAACACAGAGGATATAATTAATATTGTGAACAAATTGAGGTTTTCTATTTAGAATAGAAAATTAAATTATATCTCTTGGTTGAAGTATATATGTGATATATTTAATATAAAATAATAGTAATTTATATAAAGGTTATATACAAATATCAAATTATCCTTACGAATTTTGAAGTGGAGATGATTGACCACAAAGGACTACGGCATGCACGTGATTCCCATTAGGAATGGGATATATATTTTCCATTGGGAAACTTTTATAATGTTTAATTTGGAATTGTAAAGTGACGTATAAGTTGAATACAGCGTTAAATTGGATGGACGAGAATCCGACTAAACTTTTCCTAATGTAGCCTAACTCTCTCCACCACCAACTCCGGCCACTGCTTACCTAGATTGATAGTACGGAACCTTCTTCTTCATACCAACAAATGCATGCTTCACCTACTGAACCACCCGATATAGGATTTATGCAAATCGATGACACCACCAACATCCCACTAAACACCTCTAAACCAGCCACTTTTCTTCAAACCTTTCTGGAAGATAAATACTTATCACCCACTCTATCTATTAAGCACACCGTCGTTACCCCACCTGACCTCTCCGATGAAACTTCTCCTAACATCACTGATGAAGATATATTTATTCCCATTACATCTACTGACAAGGCACGGCTCTACGCACCCTGGCAATATGCAGTCATTGTTAAGCTATTTGGGATACGAATTACCCACCAGGTTCTACGAACTAAACTACTGGACTTGTGGAAACCAACGGAGGATCTACCAATCATATACCTAGGTGAGGATTTTTTCCTCATCAAATTCCAGCATGAACAAAATATGGTGAAGGCCCTCCATGGTGGCCCTTGGTTCATACTGAATCACTTCTTAACCGTCCGAAAATGGGAGCCCAAATTCAAAGCATCATCAATACAACTCACCTACGCAACTATCTGGGTTAGACTCCCAGAATTGCCAACAGAATTCTACGACTCCGAGATTCTACAACGAATTGGCTCCAAGTTAGGGAAACTGCTTAAAATCGACACCTGCACCTTTACCACAACTCGAGGACGTTACACTAGAATCTGCATCGAGATCCCCTTGGAAAAGCCATTGAAAACACATTTACACATTGGCAACCACAGGCAGACACTATTATATGAAGGACTCAACATACTCTGTACTAAGTGTGGAAGGTTTGGTCATGCCTTTTATGCCTGTACCTATAGTATTCACTCCCTAGAAGAAGTCAATTATGCAAACCAGGCCTCCAACTCTAATATTAAACCTTCCACTGCACCAAAAAGTGACACAGAATGGCAAACGGTATCTTTTACCGAAAACCAAATGGCCGTCAGAAACATGCGACATCCACCACCGGTGTAGGAAGGCGGGAGGCGGTGAAATCTCCTCAACACACTGCTTTGACCGACCATTCCTTCCAAGCCAAACCACAATTGGTCCACGCCCACCATACTAAGGCACCCGTTTCAACACAGCCCAAAACAGAATCTACAAATCCTTTTCACCTGCTCACTTCTAATGGGCCAATGGATGAACCCGACGACCCATACACTCCAAATCCACAAGGTGTACCCCACAGTAACTCCAAGCCAGACGACTTACATACGCCAATTAGGCACACCCTCATCAGCCAATCTCCAACACCTTCTCATGTGCTAATATCTTTGCACAGTAAAACAACCATTATTAACTCTAACACCACTTTACTTGATACACTTTCCCACTCCTCCTTCCCCATTAATGAAATTCACACGTATCCTATAGAGATAAAGACACCTGCACTCCAACAGCCACGTAACAACCATACTACACCCTTGGACCAATCCAACCAAGAAATATTACATGCCACTTCACTATCCATTGACACCTCTACTATACCGTCCAACCCATCCTCAAACCCATTGCATGCCACAATAGCCTACTCACCCTCAAGTACTAAGGATTCCCAAACCCCATATTAACCAAATAATTACCATGCATGTGCTACTCATCATGTCTATTTACCCCTCTCTACAAATTCACCAACTCAAACAATTTATACACCTCCATACACCACAATCTTCTCCATCCCTTAGCCATGCAGAGACCGACGCTCCATCACAACTCCAACTTCAGGGAGAACTCCATCAACAACTCCCAGTTATTTCATCTTCCCAGGCTAGCCATGCAGGGGCCTCAACTACCCATATCCAATCTCCACTGGTTTACACCTCCCAACCAATGACTATGGACATGTCCCTCCAGTCATGGTTGGAGATGGGGTTACAAGGGTACACCCTGATCTTCATACTAGAGTTGAACAACCAGGAAATAGTTCTATTAGTTCAAAACCCCACCCAGTTAGCCGAAACTGTCACAGAAGGGATAAGGCTGGGCACGGACGCATACTCTCATCAACAATGGTTTACAACCCAGCAGCCTCTACTACTTGACCATCAGGCGTCCAGCTCGACCCAGGCTCAGTGGCCATACCCTATGAGCCCAATGAGTCCAACAGGGAACCCACAAACCAATCTTCTTCCCTTCTACCCACCTCACCACATGGGACTAGTGTATGCACCATGGTTTCAAACTCTCACTTCCTTCAATTCTCTCTCCCCCTACTCGAGTCCACTGAGCCCATTCGACAATCTCACTCCCCAAACCAGTCCCCCACAAACTCCACTACCATCTCCGCCCGCACTAGACAACAACACAAGGCAAGAGTTAGCATAAATATTAGCGGAGATGAGGGAGACAAGGACAGAGTACTGGTGGCTAAAGAATGTTCAGTTCTACAACCTAAAAGAACAGTTCGAAAAAAAAGTTCATTCTCAAATGTCCGCCCGAGCTAGTCACATACAGTCTCAACTTCAGGCCGCCAACCAACCAAGAGGCGGGGAAGTATGCAATGGTGATCATTCCGACGCTTCTACAACTTCCTGTGAGTCTGGATCAGACGACCCAAACTCCGGAAGGTCAGACCACAAGCCCTAACTCCTATATGAATTTCTTAATTTGGAACTGCAGAGGCTCGCACAATCCTGAGTTTAGAAGGAATTTTAGATCCTTGTTGGACAATCATCGACCAGCTCTTGCTATTCTACTTGAGACTCACATGCATGATCATATGCAACTTACTGCTGATTTTAATTTTTCAAATATGTCCCAAGCACCTGCAAATGGTTTAGTAGGTGGTATAGTGGTAATGTGGCAGGAGGATCGTGTCAATGTGAGGGAAATGAAAGTCAATGATCAGGAAATCCACTGTGTGGTCCAGGTATGTCCCTCTAAACCCCCTTGGTTATTATCTGCTATATATGCTCGTAATGATACAAATTCTAGATATATACTTTGGGATACTTTAGGCAAGATACTTACCTCAAAGACGACAACCCGGTACTCTAAATTGACTTCTCCAGCGAAAAGACCTCCGGACGGCTCAAAATCGACTAAAATCACTTCAAAATACACATAAAACGTATGAGGAACTATTCCAAATAATAAGGTTTCGAGCTTTACAAAAATATAAAAATCGGCCCAAAAGTCGACCCCCGGGCCCGCACCTCGGAACCTGTCAAATTTTACAAAATCCGGACACCCATCCCAATATGAGTTCAACCATACAAAAATTACCAAATTCCGATACCATTTCGTCCCTCAAGTCATAAAATTTCGTTTTGAAAATTTTCTTCAAAAACTAACATTTTCCCTAACTAAAAACACAATTTAAATGATAAAAAGAAAGACTAATTCATGGAATATCTAAAATTCTAGTTCAAGAACACTTACTCATTCGAATTGTGTGACCCAAAAATCGCTCCCAAATCCGATGTCCAAAGCTCAAAAATGTGAAGAAAATGTCTAACCCTCGTTTATAAGAATCTTCCTAGCACATCCGCACCTACGACCACTTAACTGCACCTGCGCAATCGCGGGTGCGAAACACAAACCGCAATTGCGCTCCTACCCGCACCTGCGACCAAGAATCGCCTCTGCGGGGGCCGCACATGCACCCCAAAGTTCCGCACCTGCGGAGGCTGCCCAGTCCGCTTATTCTCGCACCTGCTTGATATTTTCCGCACCTGCGAAGCTCGCACATGCGGTCCACTATCCGCAGGTGTGGCCACACCATAACAGTAGCACCAGCTGCATTTCCAAACTTCAAACTTTCCGATAACCGTCCTAAACCATCTTGAGTCCCTAGAGACCTCAACCAATTACACCAATAGGTCACATACCAACGCATGAACTTAGTCGAACTTTTGGAACACCCAAAACAACATTAAAACACCGAATAAAACTCAAATTCAAGCCTAGAATTTCTAAACTTCTAAAAATACGCCAACGATGCCGAAACCAACCAAACCACATCCGAATGGCCTGAAATTTTGTACACACGTCACAAATGATGATAAGAACCTATTCCAACATCCGTAATTCCATTCCGAGCCCGATATCAAAATTTCACCCATCGGCCGAAATCGCCGAAATTCTAACTTTCGCTGAATTACCTCAGATTACTCTACGAACCTCCAAAACCACTCCCGGACGCGCACCTAAGTCGAAAATCACCATACGAAGCTGTTGGCATTATCTAAAACTAATTCTGAGGATGTTTACACAAAAGTCAAACCTCTAGTCAACTTCCATCACTCAAGCTTCAAGATTGAAATTTTCTTCCCAATTCGACTTCGGATTATCGGTAACTGAATCCAACCACACAAGCAGGTCGGTATAACCAATGTGAATATTCTCAAGACCTTACGCCACTGAACGAAGATTAAATTCCCAAAACGACCGGTCGGGTCGTTACATTCTCCCCCTCTTAAAACAAACGTTCATCCTCGAACGTGCCAAGATTCACCTCGAACTCATCCAATCACTGATTGCGCACTTCCAACACACACCCGCGGGTGATGCCACGTCACCCCAACCTATATAAGCCTAATGACACCATCACAACTGCAATATAGCCTTCTCATCACCACCGATAAGCCTAATAGCTCAATTTCTCACCTTCTACTTATTTCCAAAAGACCAGATTCTAAATCCATATCCGGCATTAGCCTCAACCAGCTGCATTAAATCACGACTATACCCATAAGGCATGACCACACAATATAGCACATCACACATAGGCTTATAATAACACTTTTGATCATAATGGCTGTCCTAAATCAACTCAACATTGGCAATTTACCTCACATCTGAAAGAACTCGGTTTCCAACCCCATGATACTGATAATGATGCAATAAACATGAAGACCTCATTATTAAACACCTGAATCACCTAGACACAGCTAACACCACCGGGCACACGTCCCGCAAGCTAAACTAAAGAAGCACATAACGATATGACTGAATATGAAAATAGAAACATATAAAGGGACTATCAAAAAATCCCATAGGCTTAACTCTCTACCAATACTGACTTAAAAGATCCATATAACAAGGAAGAAGCAAGGCATATGGACAAATCACAAGGATCACATTCTGATATAACTTCCACCACGGTACTCAGCCCGGTGCAAACATATGTTCACAAAAGATCATGTGGGTCTCGCCCTCAACTCTATATCACATGCCGAATATATATCATACCAATTGAAATCTCCCGCTAACTCATCTCGGCTAAAAAAATCATAATGCTCACTTAACTCACATCTCAATGGAGTATCAAATCACAGCTCGTAAGCAAAATGCTTAGGAAGAATCACATAAAGCTCACCATGATGAACAACAAGGACTCACTTCTAGTCTCACCCCTCCAATTGATGAATAAATCATGATAGACACGGGTTACCACTCACAGAATCTCCCAACGGGAGAAATCATGAAACATAGAGTGCAAAGCATGAAACTCACGTATCAATAAGGCAAAAAAATAAGGAAACTCGTCCCGACCAGCAGAACTATAATGAAATACAAATGGTTCCCCTCTTTAACACATCAAAGCATACCCAGGAGATAATATATGGCACAACGGCCTCTATTTTACTATATGAAACACATCAATGACTCGGGCCTCCCCCTCTTGGGGGCCCTCTATTCACCTGAATACCCTGCTATAACACACCTGCCTGAATCCTGGAACAATCTCTCACCCTGTGGCTAACATCTCCACACTCAAAACGACCTCTCTGCCGACGTGGCTGTGGAAGCCATACAATATGAGTACTCTGAGACCCATAAGTACCTAAAAGCCCATGCACAGCTGGTAATACAAACTGAACTAGCTGACCCACAAAACCTCTATTCTGGGATACTCTGCTTCCATATTAAGGGACTAGTGGATTTCTCCGATCTATGAGGCCTCCTTGCCTCCCTGAACCCTCACTCCTGATCTCGTCTGTCCTCTCGCTCCCAGTCCCACAATCTCTCTAACCGGTGAGCGATCCCTACTACCTGCTGAAATGAGGCATCTGACTCTAACTATCAAGTCCTGCTGAAGCGAATATCATGTCTGAGTCCCTCAATGAATCTGCGGACTCGCCTCCTACCTGAAGCAACCAAGTGAGGTACATAACTGGCCAACTCACTGAATCTGACGGCGTACTCTAATACTGACATAGTGACCTGACGTAAGTGCTCAAACTCCGCGCGTCATGCATCTCGGAGGAACTGTAGTGCAACTCCCTCCAAACATCTCTGAAACCTGAATCCATGCAAGTGAAGCTGACTCTGTCGGGCTACCCAACTCATATGCCCGACATCGCTGACAAACCGCTCCTCTGAGCTGAGACGTGACAAAAATAACCCCACTCGTCTCCACAATACCCGAAGTACGAAAAATGTAGTGACACTCTTCTAGGAAACCTTGGGCATCATCTGTCGCCAATCCACTGAAATAAAGGAGGGTGGTACTTCCTCTACCTCTCAAGTCCAAGGTGTTCTTCCTCCGACGTTGTCGCCCTAACCGCGGGCTGAACTGAAACCACAAGTTGTGCTACCATGACAACTGGAACCTGACCAACATGGTCTCGCTGCTCTAGAGGGTAGATGGTGGGAGTCTGAACTCCTCCCCTGATCGGTGAAGTAGCTGGTGCACTAGAATCAAACCCACCTGAGTCAATGTACCAATTATACTAAAAACTGCGCCCAGATATCCTGACATCCGGGGTAGCAACAGGCATCTCCAGTACCTGTCCCCCAACTGGAATTGCTGGCGGCTCCTCAATGGTTGCTCTTGTAGGCATCTTAACTACGGCACGTGGTCCTCGTCAGCCTCTTGTCTCTAACCATTGCGACATTTGTTTCGGGGTACATCATCAGGAACCGCAGCTCGTGTCCTCACCATCAGTGAGAGAATAGAACGATAAATTTCAAATTCCAAGATCAAGGAACTCGCATGGTGGGAATGAAGGAAGTGAAATTTTCCTAATAGTTTCGTAGCCCCTCGAAGATAAGTACAGACGTCTCCGAACCGATCCGCAAGACTCTACTAAAATCGCTTATGACTCGTAGCACCTATGAACCTAGTGATCTGATACCAACCTATCACGACCCAAATTCCCCTCAGTTGGGTATCATGATGGAACCTAGTCTTAGGGACTAGGTAAGCCTAACGTTTACTAAATAACAACAATAATAAATAAAAATCCAACAGTCTCGATACAGAATCTTGACAAGTTTACAATTTACCCAAAACCGGTAATAGAAGTCATAAGCTCTACGACATTTTTTTTATACAACTCCTAAATACAACTGTTTAAAAATAGTAAGGACAATTGAATAGAAACAGGAAGGTGACTTCGAACCCTACGAACGCATCAACAGGTTACCTTGAGTCTCCTCGGCAATGATCCACGTAGCTACTAACAACAATTACCTGGATCTGCACACAAAAATGCGTAGAAGTATAGTATGAGCACACCACAGCGATGTCCAGTAAGTATCAAGACTAACCTCGGTGAAGTAGTGACGAGGACTAGTCAAGACACCACTGGCCTAATAAATTAAACAGGCATCAATATAGAAATGACCGAACATAATATCTATCTAAAGATTTTACGTAATAATTAACAACATGACAATATAATGCGGAAGGAATTACCGAAAAAATTATCAACGGAACAGCGTAATACTACACAGAAGAATGGACAGAAATACGAGTCAAAACCGGAAACCACCAAAAAACAAAAATACTGGTAACTCAGCACTGCGTCAGTTTGTTCACGTCAGGTCTTAGCAAATAAATCCAGTAAATTGGTGAAAACTTTTAAACCGCAGTTTAAATCGAAGCTTTAAAGATATAATCAAATTTCAGGATAGAACAAAGTTTCCTTGAAACATACTTTCTCCGAATACACATATGTATATATATATTTTTAGAAAGAGAAATCTTTCAAACATAGTTCTTTCAAAATACATGATTTTCAAATATACTCCCCCTATAAATGTATTTCAATATCATTTTCTGCAAGACATATGCTTTTCAAATATACCTTTGAAATACTCCTCAAGATAAATCTACCGAAACTCAGTCCGTAACTCGAAATTTGTCATACAGTACAGGGGGAAAGCTCCTGGAATCTCGTCTGTAGTCCCAATTTAAATATGTAATGCAGTACAGGGAAATGCTCCCGGAATCTCGTCTGTAGTCCCAATTTAAATATGCAATGCAGTACATGGGGAAAGCTCCCGGAATCTCGTCCGTAGTCCCAATTTAAATATGCAATGCAGTACAGGGGAAATCTCTCTGAATCTCGTCCGTAGTCCCAATTTAAATATGCAATGCAGCCAACTGAGGAAGACAACTAGCATGCGACAGAAGCAACACATATTGCCACAACAGGCGCAAAAGCAACAAAAGATAGAATGCAAGGTGCGATGAGCAAATCAATACAAAGACTTGAATCACAAGAATGGTAAAAACTCAATCATAAGAAGTGGTCACTGAATGGAATACCAAGCACAAGTGAAACGACATAACGAGGGAACAACAAAACAAATATAACAATGATTCACAATATTCAAGTCCTCAATAAGAAACCAATCATCCCGGCAAGGGAAACAGTTATAACCAATCTCGCCTAAACAATCAACTTTAAGGAATAAAACCCAGCTTGAACAATGCTCAGTAATAGGCAACACCAAGGAAATACCATCAACATGGATGATTATCAACTAAACCTAAGTAGCACTTAAGGGAAAATAATATAAATCACAATGTACGATTCAAGGGCATGCTTGACACCAACGTATAGATATTCCAATCACTGCTAAACAATTATAGGACGAGATTATGCTAATTCTAGTCAAATAAGCAGTTTATGAAGGAAGATATAGCACGACGGTAGAAAAGGTAAAGTCTTAAGTTAATTCAATTAAGATCAAATAAGAAACAAAGGAAAACTAAGCAAGTAAATTCTAATTTAAGAAAAAAGAGATGAACTAGCAATCGGAACTCAGATATAGCAAATACAACTTCATACACAGGGAATATAAGGACCTAAAAATCCTAAAAAGGCCAACCTATTTGCAAATAAGTCCGAGTACGCACTCGTCACCTCGCATACACGGGCTACAATTAACATAGAAGACTCAATCCTAAGGGGTAGTTCCCCCACACAAGGTTAGGCAAGATACTTAACTCAAAGACGACAACCCGGTACTCTAAATTGACTTCTTGGGCGAAAAGACCTCCGAACGGCTCAAAATCGACTAAAACCACTTCAAAATACACATAAAACGTATGAGGAACTATTCCAAATAATAAGGTTTCGAGCTTTACAAAAATATAAAAAAATCGGCCCAAAAGTCGACCCCCGGGCGCGCACCTCGGAACCCGTCAAATTTTACAAAATCTGAACACCCATCCCAATATAAGTTCAACCATACAAAAATTACAAAATTCCGATACCATTTAGTCCCTCAAATCATGAAATTTCGTTTTGAAAAGTTTCTTCAAAATCCAACATTTTCCCTAACTAAAAACACAATTTAAATGATAAAAACAAAGACTAATTCATGGAATATCTAAAATTCTAGTTCAAGAACACTTACCCATTCGAATTGTGTGAAAATCCCCAAAAATTGCTCCCAAATCCGAAGTCCAAAGCTCAAAAATGTGAAGAAAATGGCTAACCCTCGTTTATAAGAATCTGCCAAGCACATCCGCACCTTCGACCACTTAACCGCACTTGCGCGATCGCAGGTGCAAAACACAAACCGCACTTGCGCTCCTACCCGCACCTGCGCCTAAGAATCGCCTCTGCGGGGGCCGCACATGTGCCCCAAAGTTCTGCACCTGCGAAGGCTGCCCAGTCCTCTTATTCTGGCACCTGCTTGATATTTTCCGCACCTGCGAAGCTCGCACTTGCGGTCCCCTATACGCAGGTGCGGCCACACCAGAACAGCAGTACCAACTGCATTTCCAAACTTCAAACTTTCTGATACCGTCCTAAACCATCTCGCGTCCCTCGGGATCTCAACCAATTACACCAATAGGTCACATACCAACGCATGAACTTAGTCGAACTTTTGGAACACCCAAAACAACATTAAAACACCGAATAAATCTCGGATTCAAGCCTAGAATTTCTAAACTTCAAAAAATACACCAACGATGCCGAAACCAACCAAACCACATCCGAATGACCTGAAATTTTGCGCATACGTCACAAATGATGCTACGAAACTATTCCAACTTCCGGAATTCCATTACGACCCCGATATCAAAATTTCACCCATCAGCCGAAATCGCCACAATTCTAACTTTTGCCGAATTACCTCAGATTACTCTACGGGCCTCCAAAACCACTCCCGGACGCGCGCCTAACTCCAAAATCACCATACAAAGCTGTTGGCATTATCTAAAACTCATTCTGAGGCTGTTTACACAAAATTCATACCTCCGGTCAACTTCCATCACTCAAGCTTCAAGAATTGAAATTTTCCTCCCAATTCGACTCCGGGTTATCGGGTAACTGAATCCAACCACGCACGCACGTCAGTATACCCAGTGTGAAGCTGCCTAAGACCTTATACCACCGAACGGAGCTTAAATTCCCAAAAGGGCCGGTCGGTTCGTTACAAAAAGAGCTATTAGGCAATTCATTAGTGTTGTAACGACCCAATATTCTATTTTTACGACCGTATATCTCAAATTTTAGCAAAGGAAAATATATCAATTTAGGGGGAAAATGACTAAAATGGTTTGGAGGGTACATGAAAACAAACCTTTCTTTATTGTTGTATGCGACGTAATGTTGTATTGTTCAATGCACGTTCCTGAAGTGGACCCTAACATATAATTAGTTATCACATAATCTGGATATGTAAAAAAAACTACAAATAACAGCATTGTTCCACGCTTACCAATTTCAAAAACACAGGAGCTACTACCTATATCTCTGCCATTATCAAAAATAACTGAAGCGTCAACTGAGTGGACATTTGCTAAGACAGACAAAGAGAAAACAAGCCAGTCACATCACATTGATGTAGGAATATAAACTAAAACATACACATATAAGAAGCAAGTTATTAGCTAAAAACTAATACTGTACTAACTTGTTTCCAAGAGAGAACATGAGGCTCCTCTTACACCAACTGTATTCTCGATCCACTCTTTGCTAAATTGGCAAGAAGTTGGTACCTCCATGGAATTACCAATAGGATTATGTTTTGTAGAATGAAGGTATATCGTTCGTCGTTGCATTATGTTTAATTCTCTTCTATCCGCCGACAACTCTCTGTATATTTCACGGCGTCTCTGTGCTATTTTGACGCTTCTTTCTTCAGAGCATTGACGCTTTCCTTTTTTTGGTGACATATGGAATCAATAGTTTTTTCAAGCCTAGACATCTATTTATAGTCACAAAACTTGATCTCTGCCAAAAAAAAATGAAGAAACTTCTATTAAAGTTGCTCTACACAAACCATTATCGGACTATGAAAACAAATATGCATGAGAAACTACTAGAGCTTATTTTGATACACCAGTAGACTTACTCTAACAACAACCTAATATCAGCCCTCTATTGATCCACTCTCTCCCTCTAATCATCATAAGGCTAAAGAAACCAAAATTGACAACAACTTATGCCCATGTTGGTCAAACTAATAATCTTCTTTTCAAAAGCATCCAACTGAATGAATGAACTCTGGTATCCAAAGATAGAGAAAACCTAGATTTTTCTAAGATGACCTATATCATCTTTCAAGCAGTAGCTATGATATAATTTAGCCCCAGGAGAATGAGAACAGTCATTGATACTCCTAAGGACAATAGAGATAAAAATAAATCACAAATACTTAAAATATAGAGAAGACAGAAATATGCATAACAAATTTAATAGAAATGGTAATTCTTTGAAGAATTTATTCAAACACCTAGAGAAGAGAAGGCATCGGTAGTAATTTTATACCTTCAAAAGTCACCACTAACTATTGGCACGTCTAATTACCAAAATAAAAGCTAACTAAACTGACACTGAAAAATAACTTGGAAAACTCAGCTAAAAGGGAAAAAGCAAAAAACGACATATCAAAAGATACAATCTTCAAACCTGTATTTCAGGTGAATTTGAGTCTAAGTAAACTAAAACTGAAAAATATCTTGGGAAACTTAGCAAAAAGGAAAGGACACATATATAAAGACATAATCTTTAGATGGATTAAATCAAGAATTCAAAAAATGATAAAAACCACTAACTAAACATGGATGATTAGTATAGTAGGATCTATTAATTTTAGAAAATAAAAAAGAACCAGAATACTATGAACTAACAGGGGATTAGCTGATTTACAAAAAACTTTTGACTCTTACATGAGAAATCACTCTATCTTTTTTTTGATTTGGTAAACTCGACCAAGATCAGAATAATACACAAAATACCATCGGTAGAAGAAAATCATCCCATGTAATAATTACCTTCAAATAAGTAGAAAATTTGAAATAGAACTTCTGAAGCAGCAGACGCTATAACCCCTATTTAGAGAAGACTATGTTCTTCAGAGAAACCCAGCAGCAAAACCAAACAAAATTTTTGAAATAGAACTTCTCAAGAAGCAGTCGCTATAACCCCTATTTAGCGAAGGCCGTGTTCTTCGTAGGTGTATAATTTTCAGCACTACAAGAAATTACTTTGCAGCTGTTAAAAGTACTATACGTGTTGCTTTGTAAATATAATGAGTCAGCCCAAGAGAAGATGTAAAACCTGTCACTTTTAAGAGCTAAAGTAGCGGTGAAAGGTCACAAGTGGACTTTGAAAATACTTAAAAAGTTTACTGTATTTACAAAATGTGTGATAGTAGTTGATGTAATAATGTTGAAAAGTAGGGGTAAAAGTATTACGGCGGAAGCTGACATGTCGCGAGGAGCAGGCTGCTTCACCTGCTCCTAGGTGCTTCTTAGATAGGAGAAAGTATTATTTTTGGTTCTTCATTTTCTTTTTCTGTTATTTCTTTATTCCCCCTTCTCCTTATCGATCAGTGCAAACTAAATTCAACGTTGTAATATAAAAAAGTTCTTTTTCCTACAAAAAACAGACGAACATCGTAGAAATGGTGCGTCATCTCATAAAATCCATATCTACCCATTATAACTTTTTTATCACGCTCTTCTTTCGTATAAGACCCTAAAAAGAAGGAGAAAAAGAAGACACATACACAACAATGCTCTAAAGTTTTACTTAAAGAGAAAAGTAGAGTATTAAAGTACCTCATTTCAGCTCCATCAAAACTTTAGGTGAATTTTTCTTCCACGGCTAGAAATCTGGAAATTATCGACTAAATATTTGCGACTAAAATTATTCGGTCAAAAAAAGCGATCTAAGTTGGTCACAAATGTGGAGAAAAATATTATATATATATTTTAAATAATTTACCGACCAAGGTTGGTCGGTATTTGGTCGGTAAAGTGGTCAACATGTTGACCGCGCTGGTCAGACTTGTTTGGTCAAAGAAACATTGACATTAGCGACCAACTTTGGTTGCTAATGTTGGGACCCAGTTATAAAGTTTTAATAATTATATTATTATTTAAAATATTTTATAAAATATAAATAAATCTTATTTAAAATTACCAACTAAAGTTGGTCGATTTTTAAAGGGGAAGCAAATAGCGACCAACGTTGGTTGCTATTTTTAAATTTCTGGGTGATTAGTGACCAAAGTTGGTCGGTTTTTTGATCAACAATGGTCAAAATTAAAAATCACTTTTATATTTACTATCTAAATAATATAAATGTATCCGTTAACACTTTTATAATACAAGGGATGAATACACTAAAATATATTCTAAAATGCTATATATGTAGTTAAAGTAGTACAAAGAAGCGTGTTATATATATATATATATATATATATATATAACACGCTTCTTTGTACTACTTTAACTACATATATAGCATTTTAGAATATATTTTAGTGTATTCATCCCTTGTATTATAAAAGTGTTAACGGATACATTTATATTATTTAGATAGTAAATATAAAAGTGATTTTTAATTTTGACCA
>ML371654.1:0-25530 GCA_005239525.1 Nicotiana knightiana | reverse complement strand
CTATATATATATATATATATATATATATATATATATATATAGAGAGAGAGAGAGAGAGAGAGAGATAGGTCAGACGTTTTGGTTTTAATATTCAACGATGCATCTGAGTAGGTTATAAGTCGATGAATCAATTTACACACAGATATAATTTATCATCAAATATATCTGTGTGTAAATTGATGATTCATCGACTTATAACCTACTCAGATGCATCATTGAATATTAAAAATAAAACGTCTCGACTTATATCAATTAATCTGTTATAATTGATCATCGACTTATAACCTAGTGATGAATGAATATAGTCCATTAACTCTGTTATAAGACAAATAACAAATACAGTAACATATACTATAACATGCTATATATGCAGTTAAAGTAGCACGAAGTGTGTGTGTGTTATATATACACACACTAACATATACTATAACAAGTTATATACACGTTATAGTATTACAATGAAGTGTCTGTGTGTGTGTGTGTGTGTGTGTGTATATATATATATATATATATATGTGTGTGTGTGTGTGTGTGTGTGTGTACTTTGATAGCCGTATATATATAAGAACATGAAGGGCTAGGAACATAGGGTCGGGTTCTTTTAGGGATTTATAGACTTGTAAATTGATTCATCGACTTATAACTTATTTAGATGCATCGATGAATATTAAAAAAAAATATTTTGACCTATATAGATTAATGTAAAAACCAAAAACGTCTCGACCTCTATACAATAGAATAATATTATATTGATTTATCAATTGATTAATTATTTGTACGTAGTAATGTATAAGATTGATCATTAATTACAATATAGTGTATGCGTGTGTATGAAATTACTCATATACTTAAATATAACTTAAAAAATTTCTTTACATAGATGCTATTATAATCTATTAAAAGTAATTACCTAGTTAATATAATTTTTTTTAAAGATTATGTTTATAGTTTGTAATAATTTATAATAATTATAGTTAAATAAAATAAATATTTATAGCTAATAATAATTTTTTTTATAGCTTATAATATTTAAAAACCAAAAACAAAAAAATGAATTTAATTTTTTTTAAACAGCGACCAACGTTGGTCGCTATTTTGGTCAAACAGTCAAAACTTAATGTACCGACCAAAATAACAACCAACGTTGGTCGCTATTTCTAAAATCAGACTCAAAAACGGGTCCCCTCCCCCTCCACTTCTCTTATTTTCTTCCCCAAAATTTCCCCAACTCTCTCTCAAGACTTTTCCCTCCCCTTCTCTATTTCCTTCACACAAATCCCATTCCCCACCCCGTGCCACCACCGCCCTCGCCTGCCTCGCCGTTGCTGACCACCGCGTCACCAGTGGACTGCCGCCCCTCTCTCTCCTTCTCCACCTAAAAAAATCTAGGTTTGAATTATAACTCATTTCTTTGTTATTTCTAGTTTTTGTTTCAATTATTTCAACATTGTAGTTTATTGTTTCAATTGGTATTTCAATTCTTTAAACATTGTATTTTATTGAGGACTAGGGTTTAGGTCTTATTTTAATTAGTTTTGTTAATTAATTTTATTAACTAATTATTTTAATTAGTGTTGAATTTAGTTTAGTTAGATTTGATTATACTTTTTATTGTCTTGATAGTTTAGTTAGAATCTAGAGTTTAGGATATGAATTGAACTTTTAATTTATGAATTGGACCTTTAGTTTATGAATTGGACCTTTTGGATATGAATTGAATTTTTAGTGTATGAATTGAATTTTTTGGATATGAATTGAAATTTTTGTTTATGAATTGAAATTTTAGTTTATAAATTGAATTTTTAGGATATGAATTGAACTTTTAGGATATGAATTGGACTTTCAGTTTACGAATTAGAATTTTAGTCTATGAATTGGACTTGTAGTTTATAAATTGAAATTTTTGGATATGAATTGAACTTTCAATTTATGAATTGAACCTTTTGGATATGAATTGAATTTTTAGTTTATAAATTGAACTTTTTGGATATGAATTGAACTTTTAGGATATGAATTGAACTTTTAGTTTATGAATGAACTTTTAGTTTATAAATTGAAATTTTAGGATATGAATTGAACTTTTAATTTATGAATTGAACCTTTTGGATATGAATTGAATTTTTAGTTTATGAATTGAACTTTTTGGATATGAATTGTACTTTTAGTTTATGAATTGAACTTTAGTTTATGAATTGAACTTTTAGTTTATAAATTGAAATTTTAGGATATGAATTGAACCTTTAGTTTATGAATTGGACCTTTTGGATATGAATTGAATTGTTAGTGTTTGAATTGAACTTTTAGTTTATAAATTAAAATTTTAGTTTATAAATTAAAATTTTAGGATATGAATTGGACTTTTAGTTTAAGAATTGGACTTGTACTTTATAAATTAAATTTTTAGGATATGAATTGAAATTTTAGGATATGAAATTAATTAATAAAAAAAGATTAGGATATGAATTAACTAAATTAATTTGTTGTTGTTTTATTTGTATAGATGGAACATCGTACTTGGATGTACAATAGGAATTATCCTAATCGGCGGGGATTGCGGGAGGATTTTGTAGAAGGGGTTGATGACTTTATTAGACATGCAATATAACTTCCACCATACCAAAGCGAAGGAGTAATTAGGTGCCCTTGTGTTAGGTGCGACTGTATAAAGTTTGGAAAATCGGAGAAAGTTAAGCTTCATCTTTATAGGAAGGGGTTTATAGCGAATTACTTTGTGTGGACTAATCATGGAGAGGTCGATGGTAGCAATGGGAGATTTCATAACATGGTTGCGGGTGAAAGTAGTAGGTCGGTGGAGAATACAAATCGTGATTCTAGAATTCATGATATGGTTGCAGATGCTTTTGGGATGCAATTTGGGGGTGAGACCAATGAAAATGTTGAACAAACTCCTAATGATGACGCAAAATATTTTTTTGAACAGTTAGAGGAAGCTAGTCGTCCATTAAGGGAAGGAAGTCCGCACTCTGAGCTGTCTGTTGCAGTTAGATTACTAAGTATAAAATCTGATTGGAATATTTCTCAAGCAGCCATGGACTCTTTCATTGACCTTATGAGTGAACTAGTTGACCCTAATATCAACTTACCTGGTGATTTCTATAAGGCAAAGAGATTGGTTTCTAAGTTAGGACTTTCGTCAATGAGAATTGATTGTTGTGAAGATGGTTGCATGTTATATTATAAAGATGATGCAAATTTAGATAGTTGTAAATTTTGCGAAAAGCCTCGTTGCAAGAAACTTTCCATCGGGAATATGGTCGCTATCTAGGCGATGCATTATTTACCTCTTATACCTAGATTAAAGAGGTTATATGCGTCGATGAGTTCTGCTCCTCATATGAGATGGCACTTTGAAAATAGAAGACCAACTGGTGTTATGTGTCATCCTTCAGACGGAGAAGCTTGGAAGTACTTTGATAGGACATATCCAGATTTTGCTAGTGAACCAAGGAACATTCAGTTAGGTCTGTGTGCAGATGGCTTCACGCCTTTTTCTGTATCTGCGACACCATATTCATGTTGGCCTGTCTTTCTTACACCTTATAATCTACCACCCGAGTTGTGCATGACTAGTCCATATATATTCTTAAATTGTATTATCCCCGGTCCACGTAATCCCAAAAGTTTGATTGATGTATATTTGCAACCTTTGATTGATGAGCTAAAACAATTGTGGTATGATGGTGTTGAAACATATGACATATCAACCAAGCAGAATTTCAATTTGCGTGCTAATTTAATATGGACTATTAATGATTTTCCTGCGTATGGAATGTTGTCTGGATGGATGACTGCTGGGAAGCTAGCTTGTCCTTACTGCATGGAAAATAGTAAAGCGTTCACTTTGAAACATGGACGAAAACAATCATGGTTTGATTGTCATCATCAATTCTTGCCTCCTGATCATGAGTTTAGAATGCATTCAAAAAGAATAAACGGGAATATGATTATCCACCTCTGATACTTTCAGGTAAGGAAATTTGGTAGAGGGTCCAGAACTTCAGTAAAGTTACTGAAGCTCCACCTTATAGATTCCCCGGATACGGTGTTACTCATAATTGGATGAAACAGGGTATATTTTGGGAGTTGCCTTATTGGAAGGATAATCTTCTCCGTCACAACCTTGATGTCATGCATATTGAGAAGAATTTTTTTTGACAATTTGTTCAACACAGTGATGGATGTTAAAGGTAAGACAAAGGATACCCCGAAGGCTAGAATGGACTTACAAGAATATTGCAGGCGGCCTGAATTATACTTGCAGACAGCAAACAATGGTAAGATATTCAAGCCCAAAGCAAGTTACACATTCACTTTGGAGTAAAGACGGCAAATTTGTGATTGGGTTACGAAATTGAAGATGCATGAGGGTTATGCGTCGAATCTTGGAAAAAAAAGTTGATATGGAGGTAGGGAAGTTGAGCCATTTGAAAAGTCATGAATGTCATGTTTTCATGGAGACCTTAGTGCCTATTGCATTTTGTGGTTTGCCTGAAAGAATCTGAAAACCCATCACAGAGATTAGTTTTTTTTTCAAAGACTTGTGTTCTACCACATTAAGGGAAGAAAACCTAATCCAGATGGATCATAACATTCGTGTAACTTCTAGTAAGATGGAAAAGATATTTCCATGTGGTTTTTTTTATGTGATGGAACACCTTCCAATCCACCTTGTACACGAGGCACGACTTGGAGGGCATGTTCAATGCAGATGGATGTATCCCTTTGAGAGGTAATATTATAAGTTTGATGTATTTTTTTGTTTTATTTGAATGTTATTGGCTAATATNTTGTTAAGCAGAGGAATAGGATTGAAGGATCTATATGCGAAGCTTATCTTGCAAAGGAAACTGCTCATTTTTGTTCTTATTATTTTGAGAGTAATGTGCCATGTGCTAGGAATAGGCCTAATAGGCACACGGTCGAATGTGTGAATGATCCTTTATATCCGCCTATGTTCATATTCAATCAACCAGGCCGATGTTCTAAGGATGTTAGAAAGAGAAGTTTGAGTGATATGGAGTACAAGTCAGCTACACTTCATGTGTTGCTAAATTGTCCTGAAGTTGTACCATTTCTCAAGTAAGTATTGATTTAGTGGTTATCAAAATATAAAATTTACTATGATTACATCTCGATGCAACTACTAAAAATATTTGATGTGTCAGTCACTTCGTGGGTCAATTTGGCCATGATGCTGTGTATACTAGATTTGATACGTGGTTCAAACAATTTGTAAGCTTATCCTTATAATGTTCTAATACTATGTAGGTAAACAATGTTTATAAGTTATGCTAAACTATGAATTTTTTTAACAATATGTAGGTAAATGATCCAAATAATGGTGTAAATCAATTTTTGAAAGATATATCTTGGGGACCTGGGCTTCAGGCCACAACAATGTCTAAGTACGTTGTGAATGGTTATAAGTTCCATATAGAGGATTGCTCTAAAAATTAAAATAGCAACAATAGCGGGGTGTGGGTTCAAGGTGGTGATGGCAACCAAGTTGGAGATATTGATTATTATGGTGTGCTCAAAGAAATAATAGAACTAGAATATACAAGTTGGCCATATAAGAAATTGATACTCTTTAGATGCAAGTGGTTTGACCCAAATCCAACAAGAGGTACAAGAGTACACAACCAATATAACATAATTGAGGTTAATCATACGAGGGACTATGATCGCTATGATCCTTTCATAATTGCACATAATGTTAGGCAAGTGCATTATGCTCCTTATCCACTGCGGCGGAATAAGTCTAATTGGTGGGTTGTAATAAAAACTAAGCATGTAGATAGGGTGGAAGTCGAGAATGTGTTAGATGTTGCCTATCAAAACGATATCTCCAGTGTTCACCAAATAGTGGACGAACTTTTAGAAAATTATTTGGAACATCCTGAACACATATTGGAAGAAGTTGATATAAATGAAGTAACAATTATAGAAAATGAGGACGAAGAATCAACTGATGAAGCTCAAACTAGTGAGGAAGAAGAATTCTCGGACGAGGAACAATACGTCGATGAGCTTTAAAAAGTTGGTTTTTTTAATAACTCTCGTTTTACAGCTAGTTTCTTATATGTTTCAATCTAAATATGTATTATATTATGCAGATGACAGGAAAGGGTCAAGGTAACAATGACCCTACTGGTTCTCGGGGTCAAGAAAAGGCTAGGAAGGGAAAGAGAAGGGTAGAAGATAATACTCCATCTTTTCCACACTCTTCAGAGATGCCTATGCAGGCCTATGCCTATGTCTTATCCTCAACCCCACGGCTATATTGAGCTGACACAGCATCACGAGCCCTACACCTTCATCCAGACACCATATCTTTCATCACATGGTCATAGGACTATACGTCCGGCATACAGTCCAGCTGCCTCACAACCACGTGGATCGCAGCCATCTGCATTGCATGGATCGCATCCATCCATGTCACATCCATCCATGTCACAGCCACTCAGGTCACAGCCACTTGGGGTCCATCCAGCTATGTCGCAGTCATAGGGATCGCAACCATCTTCATCAGCGACTCCATCTATTTCAGGCCTTCGCCTACGAGATAGTAGCTCTGACCCCCTACACCTTCCACACATGCCTCTGATATACATGCTTTGGACAGTGATGATGACGAGGAGGTGCATTATGATCAATATGGCAGGATCATCATAGTCCTTGAGGGTGATGGGTAAGAGTTATTTGTTATCTTTACGTTTATTATTTTGTAAAGTTTTTACTAAGATATTAATGTGTTTTTTTTGTTAAATTGCAGGTTCATCCCGAGTAATAAGACTACGAGGATAATCACCAAAGCCATCAGAAAACTTTATGATGGCCCTTATGCGAGTTGGACCGATTTCCCATTCTCATTTAAGGACCAAATTTTCAATCAATTTAAGTTAATGTTCTTTTAAGCAGTTTAATTATTTATATTTATGATATTTTCATATAATATTTAATTTTTGAAATACAGAGCAAGTGTGTATGGGAACACCGCTATAGCACGAAAGTGGCTGCAAATTTTCATCACAAAGCTCGCAAGCAGTTCTCGCATACTTTCTCCCAAGCTAGAAAGAAGAACCAGAAGTCTGACTGGTTACTTCAAAATTTATGGAATGATTTGCAAAAGCAATGGATTACCGCAAAGTTCTTAGAGAAGAGCGAAAAAGTAAATAAAGCTCGTGCATCTGAGAAGGGAGGCTCCTTGCACACCGGAGGTGCGATCAGCCTAGGGACAATAAAAAGAAGATTGGTATGTAATTGCTTAATTTATTTTAATTTTCAAAGTATATCTATTCTGTTTATTGACTACAAATTAATTTGTTTTTAGGAAAAGAAGTTGGGGCGTCCAATGAACCAAGATGAGCTATTCAAGGAGACTCCTAATGTAAAGAAGAAGAAAGAGACGGATCAAGAAAGGTGGGTCGAGGGCCGAGCCTCGACTGTATATATAAGTTTTCACTTTTCATTAAGTATTTTGATTTACTTTTATATAAATTTTGAAATACTAATTCAATGTAATTTTTCCTATAGGGTCGCTTCCAAACTAACGTGGAGGAATTCATGCGCACTCAGCCACCTAATGAGTCGAGCGAGCTAACCCAACCTTCGGACGAGGATGCTGAAAGAATATGGATGGAGGCTGCTGGCGGTCCAAAATGGGGGAAGGTATACGGGCTTCCTACTAAGAAATTCTGTCGCTATAAGTGTGGAATGCAAGGAATAGGGACTTCCTCGCAAGGCGAGCAACTTGATGGGGAGAGTCTCTCCGCTATGCGGGAGACTGTGATAAAGCTCACATCCGAGCTAGAAGTGGCCAAGGGAAAAGGTTAGAGATCCCAGTACCTTGGCGTGCAAGCTCAGCTCAAAACTCTCCTATCTAGTGGAGCTTTTCCGATTCCCCAGTCACGTGAGTCATCGCCAGAGACTCGACTAGACGATGATGGTGATGTTGTACAAAACACTCCTTGACTTTCATATACTTTGAGCTAGACAACTAGAACCGATTTTGAACTAGTTGTAATAAACTTTAACTTGGTTTTGTTAGTTTAATTTGTTAGTTCTATTGAACTTTAATTTATTAGTTTTAATGTATTTTTTGAATTGTGTTGTTGTTGTTGTTATTTGGAGATTTTTGTATAGAATTGTATTGTATTTATTGAATTGTATTGTTAGGGATTTTGGTATGCTGGCAGGTGGTGTAGCTGTCAAAACAGGCATTTTATGCCAAAATTATAACCCAGAAAACCGACCAAAGTTGGTTGCTTCCCTCTTAAAAAAAAATTTCTAGAAATTAGAAACCAAGGTTGATCGCTTATGTCTAAAAAAAATTAAAGATTAGCGACCAAGGTTGGTCGCTTAAGAACCCAGATTTTAATATTAGCGACCAACTTTGGTCGGTATTGTTAAATATATATTTTTTAAAATAATATATATTTTAATTTACCGACCAACTTTGGTCGGTATTGTTAAATATATATTTTTTAAAATAATATATATTTTAATTTACCGACCAACTTTGGTCGGTATTGTTAAATATATATTTTTTAAAATAATATATATTTTAATTTACCGACCAACTTTGGTCAGTATTTTTAAATTATAATAATTAATAAAATATCGTAATTTAAATATACCGACCAACTTTTGTCGGTAAACTTATATTATTAAAATATTATACTGACCAAAATTGGTCGGTATTTTGTTTACACTGCACAGTTGGTCCTTTTACCTCAACGACCAAAGTTGGTCGTTAATTAGCGACCAACTTTGGTCGCTAAGGTAAAAGGACCACCAATATATCGATCAAGCGTGTTTGGACGCGTTTTGGTCGATAAAATTAACATAAGCGACCAACGTTAATCGCTATTAGTGATCGCTTTTTACCAGATTTCTAGTAGTGTTCTTGAACTCACTCATTGCGTTCTTGTTTTCAAGCGCCATCATTTTACTTGTATCCTTAGTTCTTATATACTATTACTGGAAAATCTTATAAAATTGATCATCAATAAAATGATGTTAAGAATTTATATATAATATAAAGCTGGAAATTGACTAGGTGATGTGACAGTCCTCTAAAGCCATCATTCTTATTTATGTTTTTTCTTAACTTTTCCCTTATTTCATATCTTAAAAAATTGTAGAAAACAAAAAATATTATATTTATGTCGTTCCTTGTTATTAGTATTCTTACTGTAGGAAAAAGCATAGCAATCCAGCGATAAGTTTTATCAGAAACAGAGAGTAATCGTATTTGTGTTGCTAAACACTTGACAATCTATAAAAGCCGTTAGTTTAGTTCAGCAAACCAATTAAACAACAACAACAATAACAATAAATTTATTATAATCTCACAAATGAAATCTCGTAAATTTATAGTATGCTCTACTTTATCTATATTAGACCTTCGTACCAAAAGCTGAATTAAACATTAATGAATAAAGCCATTCTTTGTCTTCTTTTTCCCTTTCAGATCAGCATTATCATCTTACACTTTACTTTCTTTCAACTCTGCCGGTTCCATCAGAATCTTGCTTCAATTATGTTTCCGCGAACGCCTCTAAAAGTGATTAAAAAGCAGTACTAGGAATATAAATTAATCTTTGTTCGAAAAAGAACTACAATATCTTTAGTTATCGAGTATTATTGATGCAAATTATTTTATACTATGGTTAGAAACATCAAAGGATAGACTAAATTACAAAGTAATATCAAGATGCCTCTGATGATCACTTAGCCCATAAGAAATTTGGTGTATAAGAATAAAGAAATCTCAGAAGGAGCATCATGAAGAAAAAACATTTGATAAATGAATAGAACAGAATATTACTATCATCAGATTGAAAAGTAAATATAACCTCCATCCTATCTCAAAATTAAATCAGCCCACATACACAATGGAAGAAGTGGTAGGGTCTTTTTGTCTAGCTGCTCTGAGCGTGTAATAAGTGATAACACAACTTTCAACTTCCTCCCGGCATGACAGTTGCCTAAATAAACTTCAAAAGAAACATCACGATTTTAGCATATCGTTGTGTTGTATTGGGCATCTACGTGTCACGGCCCAATTTTCCCCCGTGGAGTATTGTGATGGCACATAGTCTTAGGGACTAGGTAAGTCTAATATTTACTGAACAACACCAATAATAAATAACATCTAACAACTTTTGAAATGGAGTTCTCTATAAAATTTACAATTCCCAAAACCGTTAATACAAGTCATAAGCTCTACAGAGTTTGCTACAATTTTCAAAGTACAACTGTTTGAACTAAAGTATACTGTGTAAATACAAACCAGAAGGTGACTCTGAAGCCTGCGAACGCAGCAGCAGGTTTACCTTGAGTCTCCACAGCAACAATCCACGCGGCTAGCTAATGACCAAAAAACTTGAAAATACCTGGATCTGCACAAAAATGTGCAGAAGTGTAGTATGAGTACACCACAGCGGTACCCAATAAGTATCAAGACTAACCTCAGTGGAGTAGTGACGAGGAATAGTCAAGACACATACTAGACTAAATAATTTGAACAGAGATAAGTATTGGAACAACAGAGTATGATGTCCACATAAGGACTACGTGAAATGGCAAACAATACGGTAATTGCAATAAGAAAGGAAAACAAGTATCAGCGGAATACCATAAAATGACACAGAAGAATTAACGGAAACACAATCTAAATCCGAAGATCAAAGATAAAGAAAGACAAGTAATAATTCAACAACAACAACCGTTTTCACATCAGGTTTTACTCAATAAACGCCACGAGGTATCGAACCTCGGGCTAATCACAACTCACGGGTCTTAATACCTGAACCCTAACACTTCGCATCATGTGTCCTCATTACACCTCATAACCGCACTGACGACTGTCACAGCCTAATTTTTCCTCCATTGGGTATCGTGATGACACCTAGTCTTAGAGACTAGGTAAGCCTAACATATACTGAGTAACAATAATATATAGCGTCTAACAACTGTAGAAAATAAATTCTCTATAAAACTTACAATTTCCAAAACTGGTATTACATATCATAAGCCTTTCTAAGAGTAGTTATACATAATAAGTACATCACTGTCCCGGAACAAAAGGAAACAATGAAAATAAATACAATTGAAGGTAACTTCGGAGCCTGCAAACGCTCGGTAGGTGTATTTTGAAGTCTCCAGCCACACCAAGCCTAAGTCTCAAAACCAACTTGATCCGAAATACCTGGTTCTGCACAAAAAGATGTGCAGAAGTGTAGTATGAGTACACTAAAGTGGTACCTAGTAAGTATTAAGCCTAACCTCGGTAGAGTAGTGACGAGGCCAGGTCAAGACACCTACCGAACATATAAATTTGAGCAGGATATGACATAAAGCTAACAAGATAGGGATATCAATGTAATGCCAATTACAGGAATAAATTAAATTACAAATAATAATGACGATAAGGGAAAACACTAATGGCAATGAGAAATAACCAAGTAATTAAACAGCAACCTATTTGCGATACAAATAAGTGTAAATGTGCTCAAATAGGAAAAACAATGTCAACTCAACCAAACAAAGTATTTCTAATACACGATTCCAATAATTTCATTTCTCGTAATCTCATACCGTAAACCACAACTTCCAACTCTTTAACACACATGGAACCTTGTGCCCATATCTTTCCATCTCACTTTGCACGGCGAAATCCACATGCCACTCGGTACATAATGTCCGTGTCAATGGCTAATTAAGATGTTCGAGAGATTTCATTTATATACCATAAAGTAAATTTATAATTTCTATCCCAAATAGTAAATCAACGAGAAAGATGAGTTTTGTTTTAGAAATCATTTGAGTGAGGAAAATAACATCTTCAAATAAAATTTCAACATGAATAGCTATTGCATTTAATATAGAGTTTATTAATTTAAAATAAAATAACAATTCCTTTGTAAGTAAAATAAAAATCTCAGACAAGTTAAGAAGATTAATCTGGGGAAGTAATTGAAATAAAATGTAACGATTTTAGAAATAGTAGATACTAAAATATACGACGAGTTCTAACCTAAAGTCACATAGGGTAACATGATATTAGCTCTTTCATTTTAGAACACTATTTTACTAACAACTTAGGGGGGCAGGAGGTAATGGCTCAACGTAGTAAATTCACTTTGAAAAATGAATTCACCAGAATAATAGTATAAGTAAAAGAGCTTAGGGAATGACGGCAAAGCAGTAATGTCAATTATAATAACTAAATCCTCAAAAGACAGTGAAAACCGGAGAATAGAAATTCTCAGAATCTCGTACGAAGACACCGAAGCCAATACAGTAAAACAGGGAATACCAAATACACAATTATGTTGCGACGTACAACCCGATCCCACCATATAATATCAATATCATAATTCACTCTTATTTCAACATAATAATCCACCATCATTTCACCTGTTGCGACGTGCAACCCGATTCCACCGTACAATAAACATCAATATCATAACAATAAATATAATATGTTGCGGCGCGCAACCCGATCCCACCATATAATATCAATATCATATTTAACCTTTATATCCTCATAACACTCAACCCTTATTTCACTTATTGCCACGTGCAATCCGACCCCACCATATAATAGCAATATCACAATATAAATATCCTCCTTTATTTCACCACCTCCCTTATTTCACCTGTTGCGGCGTACAACCCGATCCTCCTTACAATAATTTAAATCAACAACAACAATTCAACGACTTCATTTACAAGAATTTCTACAATCAAGGGTATCCGTACACAACGACAAAGAAACCACATAAAACCCAGAGGAACACAATAACCATACAAAAATGACAGAGCAGATAAAGTATGTGGTAACTAAGTATGCAATCATAACAATTAATAAAGGTAGTAGATGAGGGCAATACATAGAAAAATTCAACAATTAAGCAGTAACAAGACAATAACTTCAACTATGACATATAAGGCCAAATAACGAGTAAGAAGTATAGTAGGTGCTAGCAGCGTCAAATAAGGCATGTAAGAATAGACTAACAACGAGATACCACATGTTATGAAATTCAATTAAAGGCATGGAAAGACACTAGACAATCTAAACCGGTCAAATACCACATATAAACAGTGTACCCACTCGTCACCTTGCGTACACGGCTTTCACATAACAAGATGGCACAATTTACTCAGTTCCTAAGGGATAGTTTCCCCCACACAAAGTTAGGCAAGACACTTACTGCGATTCGGCCAAATCAATATTCAGATTAGCTTTTCATTTACAAATTCACCTCTGCTCAGCTCAATCTCAGTAGAACCCAAATTCCACTTCTGTTTTGCATCAAAATTGATCCAAAAACAATGATGCTCGATCCAAGATTTTGAAAAGCATACATGGACATCAAGGAGAACAATGAAACTAGGACCGGAATCGCAACCGGCTATCCCGAACGGAAACCTGTCGACGACCTCTAGTTAATTAAGTGATTTCTATATGTGTGAAAAAGGGATAGAAACTTAAAATCATTTTCTTTTGCATTTTGTAGTATTAGAGATTTGGTAGGATAGAGTATATTCATAGTGGAAGTATTTTTTCTTAGAGGAAAATAAATCTAGCAGGTTGGTGGTGGAATGCAGCTTCAGGGAAAGTAACACTTCTTTTGTCACAAAGAAGCAATTACATCTGTCGCGCTATCGCCTGTTTTGTTCAGATCTGGTCGTATTGGTGATGTTGGGTATTGGTTTCAAATTGCTCACATGATTTCATCATTATGGATGAAGATTTGTATTTGGGCTGTTGTTTCGCTAATGTAGAAGAAGACGGAGCTTCTGTATTTTTATATAGCTGCTCGTTCTTTTTGCTGCTCTTAAGTCTTAATTCTAAGCTTCTTATCTAAGAGGAAGGAGAGTCTTAGTGTGGTTTCCAGGTATTGCTCTTCCTCCAACACTCAAAAACACGTACAAAAACTCATTCGAGCCTTCGGGGCTCTAAACCAAACACCCTCACAAGTCTGACATCATAAATACAAACTCGCTCGCACAACCAGACCACCAAAATAACCTCTCTATTCACGAATCGGACGCCAAAACACTTGAAAAATCACAATGAACTTCAAGAACTTCTAGAATCGCAACCGAGCGTCCGAACCAAATCAAATCAACTCCAACTGATACCAAATTTTGCAGGCAAGATACAAATGACAAAACGGACTTGTTCCACGTTCTGCAACAATAATCTGAACCCAATGGCCTTAAATTCAAATCATGGTGAAACTTAGAAAAATTCTAAACCTTTAAATTGCCAACTTCCGTCAAATGATGCTGAAACCTTTTAGAAACATCCAAATGAAATCTCGGGCATACATCTAAGTCCAAAATCACCTTCTGGACCTACCGGGACCATCAAAACTCCGGTCCGAGGTCAAATAAACAAAAAGTCAAACCTTGGGTCATTTCCTTCAACTTCGAGCTTCTCAAATGAGAGTTTCCCCTAAGAACCCTTTCTGAACCTCTCAAAAACCCGAACCGATGATGCACGCAAGTCATAATACTCTGTGTGAAGATACTCATGATCTCAAACTACCGAGCCGGACGCAATTTCTCAAAACGACCAGTTGGGTCATTACATCCTCCCCCACTTAAACATGATTTCATCCTCGAATGTGCCAGGAGTCGTTCCAAAGCTATCAACTCACTGCATGAGCTCACGCTAGCCATACATACACCCGGGGGTGATTCCCCATCACCCAAACCTATGTAGGCCTGACAACGCAACTCATTTAAAGACACCACTTCTTCTAAATTAAGATAGAACCTAACCCTCAAAATATGAAACTCATCATAGGATCTGAATCTCGCTGTACAAACCTGAACAAGAAATCGAGCCACAATTTCAACCCATGGAACAATAACCTGATGTTCTACACAACTCAAATGCTCGTAGTAATATCTTATGACCATCACAGCTGCCAATAACAATCTGGATGCCGGCAATATGCTTCACATTGAATAAAACCTTGTTCCTGACCTCCACGAAGCTGACCAAGATACAAGAAACATGCAGAAACTCACAACCACCCATGAAATCAACAAGCCAAGAAGCTCTCCCGTCCCTCAAGGACCATTTCCTAGATGTGAGTGGAAATAACATCATCCTTCCAACCACTCCTCACCCCAAACAAATAGTGCAAATCTCAAATCTTCAGCCAATACCAGCAGCCCAGCTAACAACTCATCACAGAACCACACAGGTTCTCACATAACATGGTCCGTACACCCAACAAGCAATAAACCAGGCATGTAGCAAAATAAAAGGAAAGCAAGGTACGAGCATTATCTAACAAGTGCAACAGATATAATAACAAAGTAAACGTCCATCAACTTATCCCATAGAGGGAAAACATAACACAATATAAACACAAGGAAAGGGTATCTCACATAACATTTGCTGCGGCGTGCAGCCCGCTCCAAATACTCATCAAACCAAAGTGCTCGGTTTCACGGATCACATGAATATTTATGTCAAGCAAAACAGAGTGCACAAATATAACTGTAGGAAAATGAATTGAAATAATAAAACATGGATGAAAGCAAGCACAACTAAGGTGCAATGAGAAAATCTACATCACGAGGGCTATCTCGACCACATCACCACAAGGCCTGAATGGAATTACAATATGCGTGGAGAATAATCACACAACCTCACAGCCCATCACAACATAAGAGAGTAGCACAATGTTGGCCAGGGGAACATATAATATCCATTCTGCCCGGTAACATAATTGTGATAACAATCTCACTAGAGCACCTAAACTTGACCTGATATAAAATACATATTTTGAGCTTTCAAATAACCCCCAACCCAAATCCTGATCATTTTTAGATAGGTAAATATCCTCCCAAAATTCCATAGCAACCTATTGATAATTTATGCCATCAGCTATCCCTTTCCCAACATTTCTTCACAATCCGCAAATAAGAAATAGTCTGCATATGAGAACATCCAACCCCAAAATCTCATGAATATTAGAATTTCCAACCCAAACTCAACTATGATACTCGAATGGCTGATACATCACTCTCACCCAATCATCTTACTGAAGCATCCATATAGATTTTACCTAAACCTCAGAAGCCTCAAACCCAGTAATCGCCCTGCCACTAGCCATGGACCCGCAACCCAAAACTCAAGGTTCCTCTCTAAAATGTACGTTCTTCACATATGATATCCAATAATTCCAACATTCTATTAAATTTGATATACATCCGGGATAAAACCATAATGTACAACATATTCCTTATGCCCATAGTAGCCAGCCGATTCAAGTCATTGTCAAAACCATTGAGAACTCTCCGGGATCTGCTCGTGCACACCTAAGCCATTAGGACCGCATCTCCCCAACTCAATCGGGGCACACAAATCGTCCAACACAAGAGTACTGCCACAAATGCTAACAGAAAACTCCCATTCAAAAAGGACCAATTACTTCCATTGTTATGATAACCCAACATCACGGAGCTGGCCCATTACTTTGAATACACCCCGTTCTTCCTCGGGGGTAACACTTCTCCCTGTCGATACCCAATGATCCCAACCAAACCGAATGCAGAAAATCCTAGCACGAACCATGCAGCCCAGAAGCTCATAAATCAACGTATTTCCTCTGAAGCACCCCATAATGCCGAAACCAAAATGCCTACGCTGAATATACCTCCTATGAATCTGAAGTTGTTCCTCCGACCCCCTTATGATACTGAAATGTAGATCCATTAATGACGGTGAAACAATGTAAGCCCCAATATCATCCCATGCAAGACTTCAGACCTTAATCATACACGAATTTTAGGAAGCCTTCCAATACCATATATACACATCTCAAGCCCATACTGATGTAAATCTGACTCTGCAATCTAAATGCCGCTAGTGGACTCAAGCCGACTTGGCGTGAAACCATCGAAAACAACATCTGATGATCCGCAAAACTAACCTTCACAGCTCGTACAATACCTGTCACAAGGTACTCCAGTTCACCCACTAAGCGCACGTCCATTCTCGTGACAGTCAAACTCGCTTCCTTCAATGCCTTGAATGATAACATGTACCTTCCACGGAGCGGATATTGGGCCGCAGGTGCGAGAAGCCTGGGCAGAATGTATAAATACCACAGTTTTCGAATTTTAGCCCATCTTCACCATTTTTAGTCATTTTTGAGCTTTGGGCAGTGATTTTGGAGAGGAATTCGAGGGTTATCAATGAGGTAAGTCTCTTCAGCCCTAATACTCGTGTTTATGATGATTTTCCATTGTTTAATCATGTTATTAGTGGGTACTTGGGGTGAAGTTGAAGGGTTACGAATTCAGATTTTGGAGAGTTTGAGGTGAGGATTTGAGAGATCAAATGGAGTCGGATTTTGATGAATTTGGAATGGTTAGACTCGTGAGTAAATGATCTCTCTAGTTTTGTAACTTTTGTCGTGTTTCGAGACGTGGGCCTGGGGGCTGATTTTTAGTCAATTTCAGGTTTTTGGACAAATTTTGTAGTTTTCTTGTGGAATTTCTTTAGCACATGTTGATGGTATTGTACTGGTTGTGAATAGATTCGGAACTTTTAAAGACTTAGTCGAGGGGCGAGAGAATCCTGTAGTATGATTCTATGTTGTTAAGGTAAGTAACAGTTTTAAATCTGGTTTTGAGGGTATAAAACCCGGAGATTTGGTATCATGTGACTGTTTGGAGGTGACACTCATGCTAGGTGATGGGCGTGTGGGCGTACGCCACGAGGGATTGAGACTTGTGAGGTTGTGAGGCCTTATAGCCTTTATTTATGTTTATGTGCTTTCCTATCTGCTAGGACTTGGCTGCCTTCACGTTGGAGATCATGCTTAGGCTTTATCCATGCTCACAGTAGTTATACTCAGTCATAGTGATTTTTGTACTTGTTTACCTTAGTCTTTGTTATCTTCTTGCTGAATACACTGTATTACTTTGATTTGGACTGCGTTCCTTTATTTATTGAAAACTGTTAGGTTAGAGAGGTATATGACTGAGTGAGGTCGAGGGCCCGTTGTGAGATATTGTAATATAGCACGTGAGTTGTCCGTGCAGATCCAGATATGATCTGATAGCACGTGAGTTGTCCGTGCGGATCCAGATATGATATGATAGCACGTGAGTTGTCCGTGCAGCACGTGAGTGGTCCGTGCAGATTAGCGCTTGGGCTGTAGGAGCCCCTCCGGAGTCTGAACACCCCTAGTGAGAGCAGGTACCTATTGAGTGTGTGCATTGAGGGCTGAGGGATCGAGTGACAGTGCTTGTGACGTTTCATCTATTCTGTTGTTGTTGCATTTATCTATTATTTGTCTTGTAATAGTTGATATTTCATGAAGCTGATATTTTACTCATGTTCATCCTTAATTATGAAAAGTTATTAATCGAATTGTTCTGCTTAACTCGTCACTACTACTCATTTCCTTAGTTATTACTGTTACTTACTGAGCCGGTTGTACTCATACTACACCCTGCACTTCATGTGTAGATCCAGGTGTGTTTGAGCGCGGCGATTGTTTAGTCCAGGTCGACTTATCTTCGGAGACTACAAGGTAGCTGCCAGCGTCCGCAGGACCTTGTTACCCCTTCTATTTCTCCTTTTCTGGTTGTATTGACATTTAGATAGTTGTGTAATAGTTTAAGTACTTAGACGCTCATGACTTAGTGATACCCCGATGTTTGGGGCTTGTTTTCCGCATTTTATTTTCAAATTTAACGCTTAACTTGATTTTCGTGGAAATTTCTAATATTAAGAATCTTTACTTAACTCATGTATCTTAAATTGGTGGTATATTGGGAAAATAGGTTTGCCTAGTATCACGATATGCGCCATCACGACAGGGTTTAGATTTGGGTCGTGACAAGTTGGTATCAGAGCCTAGGTTACATAGGTCTCACGAGTCATGAGCGGGTTAGTAGAGTTTTGTGGATCGGTACGGAGACGTATGTACTTATCTTCGAGAGGCTGCAGAACCCTTAGGAAAATTTCACATTCTTGGATTCTTGTCGTGCGATATGTTTATGCTAATAACTAAACATCTATTATTTCATTCTCTCACAGATGGTGAGGACTCGTGCTACCGGTCAGGAGGGCCAGCCACCAGTACCACCAGCTAGGGCATCGAGAGGTCGAGGCCGCGGCAGAGGCCGTGGTAGGGGCAGAGACAACGCCCGCACAGAAGCTGGGGCACCCCATGTAGATCGCTTAGTTCTCCCATATCAGGACCAGGTTCCAGTGGTAGATGTTCCAGCGGGACCAGCTCAGGCACCACTTGTGCCTATTGTGATTCCTGGCCTTCAGGAGGCCCTCGCCCAAATTTTATCAGTATGTACTGGCCTGGCTCAGACGGTCTCAGTCACTACGACTACAGCCACTTCTCAGGCAGGGGCAGGCACCCAGACCCCCGTCGCCCGCACATTGGACCAGGTTGTTCAGGGACTCCAGACACCGGGGGCACCACCAGCCCAGTCGGTTACAGCTGCTCAGGAGCATGTAATACTTACTATGTCGGAGGACCATCAGCGTAGGTTGGAGAGGTTTGGGAGACTCTAGCCCCCACCTTTCAGTGGCTCAAAGAGAGAGGATGCCTAGGATTTCTTGGACAAGTGCCACAGGATACTCCGCACGACTGGTATTCTGGAGACTTGTGGGGTATCATTCACCACATTTCAGTTTTCTGGGGTTGTACTCCGATGGTGGGAGACTTACGAGAGGCATAGGCCTATTGGCGCAGCACCCCTTACTTGACAGCAGTTCTCCGTGTACATTCTGGAGAAGTTCGTGCCTCAGTCCCGCAGACAGGAGCTGCGCAGACAGTTTGAGCAGCTTCGCCAGAGTGATATGTCTGTGACGCAATATGAGATGAGGTTCTCGGAGTTGGCCGACATGCTATCTGGTTGGTTCCCACAGATAGGGAGAGGATCATGAGGTTTATAGATGGTCTCACTTTTCAGCTACGGTTACTTATGACCCGAGAGAGAGTGTCTGGTGCTACCTTCGATGAGGTTGTCGACATTGCTCGACAGATGGTTCATGGTCAGGAGAGAGTTGAGAGGGAGGCCAAGAGGCCTCGTGTCACGATCCGAAATCCCACCTTCAGGTCGTGACGGCGTCTAACGTTGAACCCGCTAGACAAGCCAACGATACTAGTTATTCTAATTTATTCCTTTGTTATTTAGCATTTAAAAAGTGATATACAAACAGAAATAAGAGTGTGGAAGAAGTGCAGCCTAACAGCTTAATTAAACAATATTACAAAAATCCTTAATAACAACTCCCAAAATCTAGTGTCACAATTTCACGGACTATCTATGATTTCTACAGATAAAGCTCTGAATGAACAAAGTGCTACTATCTCGGAAATACATAAAGACAGGAAAAGAAGAGAGATAGGAGGTGACGCCAAGGCCTACGGACGCCTGCAGGACTACCTCAGTGTCGCCTGGTGGACTGAAGGATACTCCCTCGATCAATGCCCACTGGGTCCGCCTCCGAAATCTGCACGACATAGAGAAGTGCAGGTGTAGTATCAGTACAACCGACCCCATGTACTGAGTAAGTGCCGATCCTAACCTCAGCGAAGTAGTGACGAGGCTAGGACACGACAAATAATATCACATGTGCTGTTTAAATAAAATATAACAGGAAATAACCACAAGAAATAAACAGTAAGTACAATAACGGGGAAACATGCTGGGGAAAAGGGATAGCAAATACTGAAATGACGGAACGAAGCAATAGTCTAAATATCCGAAAATAATAACGGGAATTAACAACACAAATTAAACAGTGAAGAGAAACGGCACGGCATGTCCCCTCGTGCATATTTTTAGCATAACAAGGCACGAAATGTCCCCTCGTGCATAACAATATAAAATATGGCACGGAATGTCCCCTCGTGCATAAACAACATAAACATGGCACGGAATGTCCCCTCGTGCATAAAACATCACAATCACGGCACGGAATGTCCCCTCGTGCATATATATATCATCAAGACGGCACGGAATGTCCCCTCGTGCATAAACAACATAAACATGGCACGGAATGTCCCCTCGTGCATAAAACATCACAATCACGGCACGGAATGTCCCCTCGTGCATATATATATCATCAAGACGGCACGGAATGTCCCCTCGTGCATAAACAACATAAACATGGAACGGAATGTCCCATCGTGCATAAAACATCACAATCACAGCACGGAATGTCCCCTCGTGCATATATATATCATCAACACGGCACGGAATGTCCCCTCGTGCATAAACAACATAAACATGGCACATAATCTCCCCTCGTGCATAAACAACATAAACATGGCACGGAATGTCCCCTCGTGCATAACATCATACAACACGGCACGGAATACCCCCTCGTGCATAATAACATAAAACAACAGTTGGCGTGAAAATCAACAAATAAGAAACCTTAAATGCACGGAATAATCAACAAGAATAATATTGTCCCGACAAGGGACACAGCTATAACCAATCCTACACATGTGTATAATCCAACATAATGTTCCACAACCGATCAACTACTCAACAATACCCACATCTAAGAATTTCCAGCAAATGAATAGCTATCAAATTGATATTAAACCCATAAACATAGTAAAAGCCAATAACTATCCTATAATTGCAAATTTTCGACTCACGGTCATGCTTGACAACAACATATAGGTACTCGTCACCTCACCTATACATTGAACATGTAATAAACACGTAGCAATTAGGACCCAATACCTATTCCCTCAAGCCAAGGTTATGCCAAACACTTACCTCGACTCTGAAGGTCAAAATCACGCCTCAAGCACCATTTTTCCTTTCGAACCCGACTCCGAATCAATAGTATCTAGACATAATTGAATCAATAATATCAATAAATGCTTAACAATTCAATTCCTATGCTTAAATATAGAATTCCCAACCTTCTTTCTAAAATTCCAAAAATCGACCCCAGGCCCGCTCAATTCAAACACGAGGTTCGGACCAAAACCCGATAACTCATTCCCCCATGAGCCCGAAGATATAATTTTTTTTGAAATCCGACCCCAAAACGAGGTCAAATTCCCAAATAATCAAAAAGTCCTAACTCTACCCAAAACCCCAATTCTTCCCTTAATCACATGTTTTTAGGCCTAAAATCTAGTGGGTGTTTAAGGAAAATGGAAGGAAACAAGTTAAAGATCACTTACCTGAGAGGTTATGGTGAGGACATGCTTCAAAAATCGCCTAAGAGCTTTGGAGAAGAAGAGCCTTATGAAAATGGCCTAATTCCCGTATTGGATTCTGTTTTAGGTATTTAAAAATGACTGGGCACAATTACTCTCCGCGTTCGCGGGCCCCAGACCGCGTTCACGAAGGGTTGGTTACAAAATCCTGTGCATTCGCGGTTGTGGAGTCGCGTTTGCACAGGGTATTTTACACCCAGCCCCAAGCTCTCCCCCCTAAGGCAGTGTGGTCGCGACCTAACCTATGCGATCGCACAGTTGTCCCTGACCTACACTCTGTGTTCGCATCCGTATGTGTCACGACCCCAAATCCTAAACCGGCTGTGATGGTGCCTATCGTGGAACTAGGCTAGCCAATAATCACATATTTACAGTTTCTTTAAAAATCTCAACCAATTTCAAACATTTCATAAAATATACAGAATTTACTAAATACGTTAGGCCAATAAAAAATTCAACCAATCCCAAAACCCTGAGCCAACGTGTCATGAGCATCAAAGAGAGATAAGCCAAAAAGGTATACTATTATAATACAAAACCTCCGAATAATTAGCTAGATACAACAAGAAAGGAAAATAGAGATGATGCGGACGCTGAACAGCTACCTTTATATCCCGCACTCCGGCTCCGCACGGAATAGATAGCTAACGCTCGGTATTTGCACCTAAATCTGCACACAGGGGTGCAGGGAGTAATGTGAGTACACCAACTCAGTAGTAATGAAAATAAATAAAGTCTAAGCAGCAAGAAAACACATAAAAATTAATATCATCAATTCACAATGTGCACATCTTTTCTTTCCATCAGTATATACATAGATTTAGTATGAAAATGAAATAAATCATAAGTAGCCCCTCGGGCAAAAACATGAATCATAAATCGCCCCTCGGGCAGAACATCACTCAACACCTCACAGCCACTCAGTATCAGCCCCTCGGGCAACCTCACGGTCACTCATGCCTCCCAATCACTCATCACTCGGCACTCAGCACTCAGTAGGTACCTGCGCTCACGGGGGTGTGTACAAACTCCGGAGGGGCTCTTTTAGCCCAAGCGCTAATATCAAGCCACCTCGTGGCGTATCATATCCTCACAATCAGGCCCTCGGCCTCACTCAGTAGAACCTCTCAAAATCCCCTCGGGCGAATCAGTAAAATGGGGTACTCAACCCAAAATATCATTTTTAAATCTCAAAGTAGTGTAAATCAGGCTGAGTTTCGAAAACAATAAGCACAATGTGACTGAGTGAAATCATCAATAAACACTGATGAAAACAACAGTAAAAAGCCCCCAAGGGGTCTAAACAGATCGGCACGAGGCCCCAAACATGGCTTATATCCCAAATATTGCAATAATCTTTAGAACACAATTTAACATAAGGTTTTGAGTAAAATACGCAACTCAATAGTTTCCGCGGAGAGGACCAAGTCCAATCCAAAAACCAGTGCGCGCCACATACTCGTCATCCGACATGTGCGCCATTCTAAAATCAGTGAGAAATATGAAGTCCGGGATTTCATACCCTCGGGACAAGATTTATAACCATTACTTACCTCTACCGTGTCACAACACTAGTCCCCTATGCTCTTGCCACTCAAATTGGCTCCCGATTGCTCCGAATCTAGCCAAAACCAGTTTAACATCATTAATACATACTAAAGGAACACCACCCAATCAAAAACTATCAATTTATACAAGAATCTCAAAATTCGTCCAAACCCAAGCCCCGAGCCCACGTCTCGAAATTCAATAAAATTTACATCACTAGAATGCTCGTCCTCCCACGATTCTACACATGCCAAAAACACCACAATCGGACCACAATTGCCTACCCAACTTGCCAAATGAATTTTCCAATCCTCCACCCATTCTTCCCAACCTTTTCCTAATTTAATCCTTCAATTTACAAGCCTAATCCGAACAAAATAGCATGGGATCGTCTTTAATAACCCGGGAACTTACCTCCACTGAAGACCCACGAATTCTCTCTTCAAATTGCCTTCAAATGAGCTCCAACCGCATGCAACAATGGTGAAATGAATAAAATGTCACGGAGGCTTCTTTTATACTGTTCTACCCAGCAATTCCGCACATGCGGACCTTTAATCGCACCTGCGGACCCGCACCTGCGGTCCCAGGTGTGCACCTGCGAAATCCCACTAACGGACCAATTCTCGCACGTGCGGCCACTTCTCCACACCTGCGGCTTCGCAGGTACGGTCAACTCTTCGCACCTGCGGACTCCTCCTGTCTAGCCTCCCTTCGCACCTGAGCATGGACTTTCGCACCTGCGACGTCGCACCTGTGTCTAACCATGCGCAGGTGCGGCCAACACCAGAAACTTACACCAACAGCCATTTGCTGCGTTTTCTTAAGTTCAAAAATCTGCCAACCATCCGAAATCAACCCCGAGCCCCTCGGGGCCCCAACCAAACATACCAACACACCCCATAGCATTATTCAAACTTAGTCGAGCCTTGGAAACACCAAAAACTACATGAAAACACCAAAATTACATCATATTCAAGCCTATGAACTTTGAAACTTCCAAATTTTGCAAACTACACCGAACCCAATCAAAACACCTCCGATTGACCTGAAATTTTGCACACCTACCCAAAATGACATTACGGACTTGTTCCAACTTTCGGAATCCCATTTCGACCCGATAGCCTATTTTCCACTGCCGACCGGAAATCGCCAAAAACTAACTTTCACCAATTCAAGCCTAATTCTACACCGGACATCAAAACTTCATTCTGAACACACTCCTAAGTCCCAAATCACCTAACGAAGGTATCCGAGCCGTAAATCCGCATTCCGAGTTCGTTCACCAATAAGTCAACTCTCAGTTGACTTTCTCAACTATTAGGCTACTTTAGGAGACTAAATGCCTTAATTCTCACCATGACCACTCCGTACCCAAACCAACTGACCCAACACAACATAAACAGGCTAAGCAATATATGATAAAGCAGAAATGGGGAAAAGGGGTAAATCCCACGGAACGACCGGCCGGGTCGTTACATCCTCCCCCTCTTAAACAAATGTTCGTCCTCGAACGGATCTAGAAACATACCTGGAGTCTCGAATAAGTGAGGATATCTGTCACGCATCTCCCGCTCGGTCTCCCAGGTGGCATCCTCCACCGGCTGCCCTCTCCTCTGAACCTTCACTGAATCTATATCCTTAGACCTCAGCTTTCTGACCTGTCGACCCAAAATAGCCACTGGCTCTACCTCAT
>ML371650.1:261851-304184 GCA_005239525.1 Nicotiana knightiana | reverse complement strand
GGTTGAAATTAACCCTACCCGTCTAAAAGACTCCCTCTTTGGCTTGGAAACTCTTAAGATCATCAAACACCGCGCGCCATGCATCTCTGAGACTCTGGGAACATACTCTCTAAAGAACATGTCTGAGAAATGAGTCCATGTAAGTGAAGATGCCTCAACTGGAATACCTAACTCATAACCACACCACCACTGATAGGATCCTTCTCTAAGATAGAATGTAGTAAAGTAAATCTCACTCGACTCCGCTACACCCATAGTACGGAGAATATAGTGACATTCCTCAAGAAAACCCTAGGCATCGTCTGATGCCAATCAACTGAAGGTAGGAGGATAGTACTTCTTGTACCTCTCAAGCCTGAGCTGCTCTTCCTCAGAAACTGTTGCCCTAACCTCGGGCTGAACTGGAGCTACTGACTGCATCGATATGATCTCTAGAACCTGGTCGACCTGAACCCGTTGCTCTAGGGTACAGGCGGTTGGAGTCTGTGATCCTCACCCATCTTGAGATGTGGTAGGAGCAAGTGGAATCAATCCACCCTGAGCCAAGGTGCTGAACATGCTCAGGAACTGTGCAAGGGTCTCCTAGAGGGCTAGTGCAACAACAGCCATCTCAGGTGCCTGCCCTCCAACGGGAATTACTAGGGGCTCCTGTGTAGCAGCTCGAGTGGGTGCTCTGGCTGCACCATGTGGACTTCCTCAGCCTTTACCCCGGCTCCGGCCTCTCGCGGCTCTAGCATGTTGCGCGGGTGCCTGGTCATTAGATCCGCCTGTACGTGTTCTTACCATCTGTGAGAAAAGAGAAGAAGAAGTTTAGAATTTTGAAGTCAACATTTTTTCATGACAAGGAATCCAAGAAGTAAAATTTTCCTAACAGTTCCATAGGCTCCCGAATATAAGTACAGACGTCTTCGTACCGATCTGCGAGACTCTAATAAACTTGCTTGTGACTCACCATACCTATGAACCTAGAGCTCTGATACCAACTTCCCACAACCCAGCTTTCCCTCCATAATACATTGTGAAAGCACCTAGTATCTACGACTAGATAAGCCTAACAATTTTCCGAATAACAAAAATGGAAGAAATAGTTTAGCAACTAAAATACAACAGATAATTAAATAACTGATAAGATGTCGCTCGACATGTACAATAACCAACACTCGAGTATAAACAATATTTTCCAAAACCCGATAGTCATAAGTCACAAGCTATAGAAGAAAACTAGTATCTCTATACACCAGAGTCTAAGAAAGTGCGGAAAGCTTAACGACATAGGAGAGGATAGAGGGGGACTCCGAGTCTGCCAGTACTAAAAACAGAAAATTTGTGACTGAATAATTCCGACTGATTTAATTCAGTTGTAATTTTTGACTGATTCGGTGGGACTTTATTTAAAATACATGTTTATTTTTTTAAAATTTTTGGCTGAAAATTAAGACTGATTCGCTCGCTCAATTACGCGGAAAATACCGCAAAATTTTTTATGCTTTACAACTGAATCGGTCGCAAATATTAAAATAAAAAAAATGTTCATTTGGTCAGAATACACAATTAAAACGAGGTATGATTGGTCAACATCATTTACGACCGAACTAGTCACAATTTGAAAATTCAAATTTCAAATTTTTGATCGATTCGGTGGCAAATCATTTTTTGTAATACACCCTAACCCGTTTTCTCTTATTTTTTCTTTCTTCTCTAACTTTTTTTCCTCTCCTCACCGCTCCTCTTATGCCCTCCCCCCCCCCCCCCCCCCCCCCCTCGCTGTCTATTTGTTGATTTTATCCACTAGTATAACAATATTAGGTATGATTTCCCTCTCTGACTCTCCCTCACCCGCTCCAATTCCCCAGCCCAACCACCCCTCCCCCAAGTTTTTGGTTCCTAAGTTGTTTAACTCATTTTCTGTGAAAGAATCCGGTGTCTCATCTCCCTTTCGGTGGTTGTTCGACAGCAGATCCGTTGGTTCATTTTCCAAGTTTTTTGCATTAATTTAGCAAAATAGTACGTATAAATTATCTATATAATTTGAAATATAGTATAGATAAATTAGCAATAATTTTTGCAAAATAATAGTGTAACGACCCGACCAGTCGTTCTGTGAGATTTACCTCGTTTCCCCTATTTCTGAATTTCTTATATATCACTATCATGTTTTTGATGTGTTGGTTCAGTAGGTTTGGGTCCAGAGTGGTTATTATGAGAGTTTAGGCATTTAGCCTTTTAAAGTAGCTTAATAGTTGAGAAAGTCAACTGAGAGTTGATTATTGGTACACGACATCAGAATGTGGATTTTATGGCTCGGATAGCTTTGTTATGTGATTTGGGACTTAGGAGTGTGTTCATAATATTTTTGTGATGTCCGGTGTACAATTAGGCTTGAATTGGCGAAAGTTAGTTTTTGGCGATTTTTGGTCAGAAGTGGAAATAGGATATTGAGGTCGGAATGGATTTTTGGAAGTTGAAACAGGTTCGTAATGTCATTTTGGATATGTCTGCAAAATTTGAGGTCAATCGGAGGTGTTTTGGTTGGTTTCAGTGTAGTTGGCAAAATTTAGAAGTTTCAAAGTTCTTAGGCTTGAATTTGATGTAAATTTTGTGTTTTCATGTTGTTTTTGGTTTTTTGAAGGCTCGACTAAGTTGGAATAATGTATGGGGTGTGTTGGTATGTTTGGTTGGGCCCCCGAGGGGGTTGTCACACCTCCTTTTTCCTCTACCCTACGGATTGATGAAGGGTAATAAGGGAGTTTTTCCAATTAAAGTGACATTATTCAGATTTGGGATTTATTTTAGTTTTCAGAGTCGCCACCCGGATTTTTTACGGTGTTCCGGGACACCATTTATTTATTGAAATCCCAAACCGAGGAAATTTTGACTCTGTTTTAATTTGTCTGCGCACCAGAAATCCGAGTAAGGAATTCTGTTAACCCGGGAGAAGGTGTTAGGCATTCCCGAGTTCCGTGGTTCTAGCACGGTCGCTTAACTATTAATATTGGCCTAAATTATCTGATTATTTACATATTTTTTAACCTATTGTGCATTTTAACCTTTTTCACTTTTTAGCCGCTTTTAATATTTATGGAATTATTTTAATACAAGTCACGATGACGTGCACTTGTTATTTTTTTTTTGGACACATTGTAAATGCGCCACATGAAATGCACCCGCGATTACAATATGTGATTTTATTATTATTGTTTTGAGTTAGAGTCGGGGACATGAGTTGTCACACCCGAGTGGAGATTATATATCACGATCATGCTACGGGAACCGTACCCATGGCCGCGATAATTTAATTACGCGCCTAAAGCAACCAATGCGTTTGAATTATTTTTCTAATCTTTGAGATTATTGTAAGTCAAGGAGCTATGAAAATTATCGAAAGTGAGCATGACATGTGATTTATATTAGCCAAAATCTTAAAGGTCTAGCTTCCTACTTTATTCATAGAAAAAAAGTCAGAAGTCCCATTGCCCAATATCAAATGAACTTACAATAACTTTTCTATTCAAATACAAGTAAATAAAATGTTCACACTAAGCCTTTGTTAAACAACATCACCCCAATGCACAATATCAGATCCAAACAACGATTCAAAATCAGGTTTGCTTAATATTTCATCGAACATATTTATTATATAAAATCCTTCGTTCTTTAATAGCTCAAATCCCATAACCCATCAAAGTTTAAAAACAAACTAAGAATCTAAGGATATCTTTCGCAATTCTAAATTCATCCCTGCCACCAAACCTATTTTTTTTTAACATTGCTAATTCATTATAACATCTACGAGCCCAAGAAAAAGAATTGAACCAGTTGTTCATGCTCATCAAAATATTAAAACTTTCGTATGTACAAACAATAACTAATTTTAGGCATTTAACTATAAAAAATGAAATTTCATATCTCTTCTTCTCAGATTCAGCAAACAAAAAAAATAAAAAAAATAAAAACAAAACAAAACAAAACAAACGTCCAACATTCATTTCTTGGGAGATTTAAGCAAAGAAACGGTCAAAAGCTTTCAACTAGAACAATCAAAATAAAGTATCGATTAAATCAGTAGAAATGAAGAGAAAGGAACCTTTGTAAAGATAGGTCTCAACTCGAACTACAACAGCTTGTCGATTCCGGACCAGAACTTTCACCGGAGCTCAACGGACCTCCAAACTCGCCGAAAATATGCACGAAAGGGCTGTTTGGAGCTGCGTTTTCGTGACTGAAACAGGGGCTGTCTCACGACTGTTTTTGCAGCTGTTTTAGTTGCATTTTCTGGCTATTCGGGGCATATTTTCATGGTGATTTGGGGCTCGTTTTATAGGTTGTTTTCAGCTGATTCACCGGGAACAGAGTTGGATTTCGCCGGAGTTTCTAGTGGCGGAGGGAACTGTATTTTTGGTGGAGTTTCTAGATGGACGTTTATGGTGGAGTGTCAGGCGACGGAGGGGAGGAGGTCGGCGATGAAGAAGAAGAAGATAGGCTTGGAGGGGGTGTAAGGGAATGGAGAAGAAGAGGGGTCTGTTTTGGACTGGTTTTTCGGCTGATCTTAGTGAAGCAGGGGTGGGGGTTGACGGCGGCTGTAAGAGGTGAAGAGGAGAGGAGATGAGAGGGGGGTGCGGCGGTTGTCTGTTTTCTCAGATAGGGGGGGGGGGGGTCTGATTTCTAGCTCTTTTTTCTTAGGTCTAGGTTTTAGGTCTAGGTTTATAGGTGAGGGGATGGGTATTGGGCCGGACCGGGTCGGGCAGGTGGGTCGTGGGTTCTGGACCGGGTTCCTTTTGGGCTGGGCAGATTTTGGTAAAGAATTGGGCCTGATTGCTGGCCCAAGTCCAATTTTAACCTTAACAATCTTCTTTTCTTTTTATGCTTTTGCAGAATTAGCCACTTTAGACTCAAATTTAATTTAAATCTATTTCTTGGCTAGCCTATGCATTTATTTTATATAATGACGGACTAGTGCAACTAATTAGTTAATTAACCTATGAATGCAATTTTTGATTTTTTAGAAGATGCATTTGCAATGAAATTAAATCCTAAAAAGAAGTTTAAAATCTAACATGCTAATGAAATCAAGATTCGAACATTTTTTATGATTTTTATTTTATTTTATGATTTTAGAATTATTAAACACGCATGGAATATAACTAAATAAAGAAAAGTTCCTAAAATTTATTAAAACTATTTTTTGATTATTTTTTAGGAGTAATTTCCATGCGGGGCAAAAATTGGGTGTTCACAGGGGTCGAGATTGATTTTGGATGGTTGACGGGAAGTTTGGCGTGATTTTTGGTAATTTGCAGGTTGCTGGTTGCTAGTGTTTTCCCACCTGCGGAAGGGGAGCCACAGGTGTGGTTCCGCAGGAGCGGACTGGGCTCTGCAGGTGTGAGATTTGGCTGTGTAGGGAGTGGTCCGCAGGTGCGAGGAATTTGTCGCACCTGCGATGTAGCTGGTGCAGAAGGAGTATCGACCTGCAAAGCCGCAGGTGAGGAGAAATGGCCGCAGGCGCGGGAATTGGCCTGTTAAGTGAGTTTTTGCAAGTGCGCACCGGGGACCGCAGGTGCGGTCAATTGTCCACAGGAGTGGAAATGACTGAGCATAAACTGTATAAAAAGGACCCTCCGCGAAATTTCTTATTTTTCCATCAATTTGCATGCGGGAGGAGTCCATTGAAGGCGATTTAGAGAGGGAAATTCGAGATTCTTTAACAAAGGTAAGTTCTTTGGTTGCTAACATCGTTCCTATGCTATTTTGTTCAGATAGGCTTGAAAATTTAAGGATTTGAGTAGGAAAAAGTTGGAAAAATGGGAGGAAATAATTGGGATTTCTTTTGAGGGTTTGGGTAGGCTATTGTGATCCAATTTTGATGATTATGGTATGTACAGAATCGTGGGAGGACGAGGTTTCTAATGATGTAAAAATTATCGGGTTCCGAGACGTGGGCCCGAGGCTCGGTTTTGGCCGAATTTCGAGTTTTTGATTAAATTTATAATTTTTGATTGGGTTGTGTTCCTTGAGTATATATTGATGATGTTAAACTGATTTTGACTAGATTCAGTGCAATCGGGAGCCAATTTGAGGGGCAAGTGCATTGCAGACTAGTGTCGCGGCCCGGTAGAGGTAAGTAATGGCTATAAATCTTGTCCTGAGGGTATGAAACCCCGGACTTCGTATTTCTTATTGTTTCCAGAATGGCGCACATGTCGGATGACGAGTATGTGGCGCATACTTACTTTTGGATTGGACTAGGTCCTCTCCGCGGCGACTAATGAGTTGCATATTTACTCAAAACATTATGTTAATTATGTTCTAAAGATTTGTGTAATATTTGGGCTGTGAGCCATGTTTAGGGCCTACTGCCGATCTGTTTAACCCCTTGAGGGTTATTTTACTGATATTCTCACTACTTTGAAACTACGATTTTTCACTCAGTCTTTCTTATGAAATCGTTGACACTCCTATTTGATGATATTACGATTTCTGGAAATGAAATACTAATTGGGTCGAGAACCCCATTTTATTTATGGCCCGAGTGGCATGTTGAGAGTGTCTGACTGAGTGCGGCCGATGGACAATGTTGTGAGGATATTTATGATATGAGATAGGCTGAGAGCCTAAGAGTGATTGATGCCATGATTTGGCTATTTATTTAGCGCTTGGGCTGAAGGAGCCCCTCCGAAGTCAGAGTCTGTACACATCTCTAATGAGGGTGCAGGTTCCTACTGAGTGCGAGTGCCGAGTGATTGGAAGGCATGAGTGACTGTGAGGTGCTGAGTGACTGATTACGATTGATGGTGAGGTATGTCCGAGGGGCTGATTATGAGTGACTGTGAGGCATGCCCGAGGGGCTAATTATGATACATGTTTTGCCCGAGGGGTTGATTATGATATATGTTTTTCCCGAGGGGCTACTGATGATTTTACTACGTTCACTCTGAGCTTATGAAATATGTTTTACCCGAGGGGCCTCTATACAATTCATTTATTTTTTATACTAGACCTTTCGGTTGAAGTTGTTGAATATTTATATATATATATTTTAAAGGGGTTTCCCGGAAGTTGATTTTTAAGGCATGACGATTTCATACATCTATGTTATACTATTTGAAAGTAAGGTTGTGCCTCATGTGATTTGATGACATTGATTTTATATGTTCTTACTGCTCAGATCTGATTTATTTTCATTACTACTGAGTTGGTGTACTCACATTACTCCCTGCACCGCTGTGTGCATATTCAGGAGAAGACATCGGGCATTAGCCTTTATTGTGCAGCGGGGCCAGATTGCGGGATATAGAGGTAGGCTCCAGCGTCCGCATCATCTCTGTTTTTCCCTCCCTGTTGTATCTTCATTTCACTCGGAGGTTTTGTATTATGACAATCTATTATGACTTATTCTCTAGATGCTCATGACGAGTTGGCTCCGGGTTTTGGGGTTGGCAGTATTGTATTATGATGAACTACTTTATTCAGTAGTTTCTGTATATTTAGAAATGCTCAGATTTCGGAAATGGGATTTTTAAAAGAAATATTGAACATGTGATATATTGGCTAGCCTAGTTCCACGATAGGCGCCATCACGACCGACATAGGATTTGGGGTCGTGAGAGTTTGGTATCAAAGCACTAGGTTACATAGGACTCAACGATCATGAGCAGGTTTAGTAGAGTCTTGCGGATCGGTACAAAGACGTATGTACTTATCTTCGAGAGGCTGCCGAACTTTTAGGAAACATTTCTATTTTTCTTGAACTCTTTCTTTCAGATCTATTGATTATTGAAATCTAAACTTACGTTGTTTCATTCTCTCACAGATGGTGAGGACACGCCGCACCGATCAGAATGACCAGTCACCGGCTAGACCAGCGAGAGGTCGAGGCTGCGGTCGAGGCCATGATAGAAGTAGGGGGCCAGCCCCCGCAGCAGTCGGGGCAGTACCTCAGGATCCCCCTATCGATCATGATCAGGATTCCGCTGATGATGTCCCAGCGGGACAGGCTCAGGCATCAGCTGTGCCTATGGTTATTCTGGGTCTTTAGGAGACCCACTCTCAAATATTGACGGTATGCACCAGTTTGGCTCAGGCAGTTGCCATGTCTTCTACTAGCACTACAGCTCAGGCCAGGGGAGGCAATCAGACTCCAGCTGCCCGGGCACCTGAGCAGGCTGTGCAGGGTATTCAGGCACCAGGAGCAGCCCCAGCTCTGCCAGTTGCTCCGGTTCAGGATTATATGTCCCTGCTATTCCTGAGGACGAGCAACACAGGTTGGAGAGTTTCAGCAGACTTCAGCCTCTGAATTTCAGCGGTACAGAGGGCAAGGATGCCCAAGGATTTCTAGATAGGTTCCAGAGGATGCTGTGTACCACAGGTATTTTGGAGACCAGTAGGGTCTCATTTGCTACATTTCAGTTTGCGGGTGCTGCGTTTACATGGTGGGAGTTGCTCGAGAGGCGTAGACCGGTTGGTTCAGCACCTCTTACCCGGCGGCAGTTCTCCACGATCTTTTTGGAGAAGTATGTTCCTTAGTCCCACAGAGAGGAGCAGCACTGGCAGTTTGAGCAGCTGCGCCGAGGAGAGTTACCAGTTACTCAGTACAAGATGGGATTCTCTGAGTTGGCTAGGTATGCTTCTGATTGTTCGTATTGATAGGGAGATGGTGAGGAAATTTGTGGATGGTCTTTCTTATCAGCTTCAGTTGCTTATGACTCAGGAGAGAGTATCGGGTGCTTCATTCGAGCAAGTTGTTGACATAGCTCGAGATATTGAGTCTGTTCGTCGCCAGGAGCGGGAGGAGAGGGAGGCCAAGAGGCCTCTTGGTTTGGGCAGTTCCGGTGGTGCTCCCTTCAGGGGACAGTTTTAGCAGGGTAGGGGCCGTTCATTCAGGCCTCCTCGGTCAGGACGTCTAGCATATAGTGGTGCCTCCTCAAGGCAGGGTCCCTGTGGTTCTCAGTCAGACCGTACTTCATTTGGTGCGCTCCCAGCCCAGAGTGAAGCTCGAGCGCCCCCAGTTCAGGGTTCCTCTATGCATGAGTCTTCCAGTGGCCGTTCAGGTGTTAGGGGATTTTATTAGTCCCCACCTCCAGCTCCGAGGAGTTGTTTTGAGTGTGGAGAGTTCGGGCACGGTAGAGGCATTGTCCCTGCCGTTCCGGCGGATCTTTTCAGCAGAGGGGGCAGCCCTCGACTTCAGCTCCAGTCACTTCACTACCTGCCAAGGTAGCCAGGGGTGGTGGTCAGTCAACCAGAGGCCGCCCTAGAAGGGGACGTCGAGCAGAGGGAGGTCAGGCTCGCATGTATGCATCTCCAGCTAGGCTGGATGCTATGGCCTCATATGCCGTGATTGTAGGTATTGTTTCAGTTTGTTGTCGTGATGCCTTGGCTTTATTTGACCATGGTTCCACATATTCCTATGTTTCTTCATATTTTGCCTGTTTTTTGGATGTGCCCCGTGAATCTCTAGTCACCTCGGTTCATGTGTTGACTCCGCTGGGCGATACTGTTGTTGTGGACCGTGTGTATCGGTCGTGCACTATATCTATTGGGGGTCTGGAGAGCCGAGTGGACCTACTGGTACTCAGCATGGTCGATTTTGATGTGATTCTGGGCATGGATTGGTTGTCTCCGTGCCATGCTGTTCTTTATTTTCATGCTAAGACCGCGACCTTAGCTATGCCAGGGTGTCCGAGGGTTGAGTGGAGAGGTTTTTCCGAGTATATGCCTAGTAGGGTGATTTCTTACCTGAAGGCTCGGCTCATGGTTGAAAAAAGGTGTTTATCTTATTTGGCCTTTGTGAGGGATGTCAGTGGGGAGACTCCCACTATTGATTCATCTTCCGTGGTCCGTGATTTTTCGGATGTGTTTCATGCAGACCTGCCAGGCATGCCACCTGATAGGGATATTAATTTTGGTATTGACCTGGTGCCAGGCACTCAGCCTATTTCTATTCCTCCGTATCGTATTGCAACAGCGGAGCTAAAAGAGTTGAAGGAGCAGCTTCAGGAGCTCCTGGATAAGGGGTTCATTCGGCCTAGTATGTCACCTTGGGGAGCACCGTCGTTGTTCGTTAAGAAGAAGGATTGGTCCATGCGTATGTGTATTGACTATCGGTAGTTCAACAAGGTTACGGTGAAGAACCGGTATCCCTTGCCCCTCATTGATGATTCGTTTGACTAGATTCATGGAGCCAGAGTGTTTTCCAAGATTTATTTGAGATCTGGGTACCATCAGTTGAGGATTCGGGATTCTGATATTCCGAACACTGCTTTCAGGACCAGGTATGGTCATTATGAGTTCTTGGTTATGTCATTTGGGATGACCAATGCCCCAGCTACGTTCATTCAATTGATGAACATTGTGTTTCAGCCTTAACTTTATTCCTTCGTCATTGTGTTCATTGATGACATCCTGGTTTATTCTCGTAGCGAGGAAGAGCATGCTCAAAATTTGAGAGTTGTGTTACAGAGATTGAGGGAGGAGAATCTTTATGCGAAATTCTCCAAGTGTGAGTTTTGTCTGGGTTCGGTAGCTTTCTTGGGGCATGTGGTGTCCAGTGAGGGGATTCAGTATACAGTATCTGCTGAGGCAGAAGGACTTGAATTTGCATTATAGGAGATGGTTAGAGCTCCTCAAGTATTATGACCTCACTATCTTATATCATCCGGGGAAGGCCAATGTAGTGGCCGATGCCTTGGGTCGCAGAGCAGAGAGTTTGGGGAGTTTAGCTTACCTTCCAGTAGCAGAGCGGCCATTAGCTCTTGATGTTCAGGACTTAGCAGGTCATTTGGTGAGATTGGATCTATCTGAGCCCCCACGGGTGTTGGCTTGTGTAGCCTCCAGGTCTTCTCTATACGATCAGATTAGAGCACGCTAGTATCATGATCCACATTTTCTTGTTCTTCAGGACCGGGTCCGTCGCGGTGATACCAGAGATGTGGTTATTGCTGATGATGGGGTCATGAGGATGCAGGGCCGGATTTTGCATGCCCAATGTAGATGGGTTTTGAGATTTGATTCTAGCAGAGGCTCATAGTTCGCGGTATTCCATCCATCCGGGTGCCGCCAAAATCTATCAGGACTTGAGGCAGCATCATTGGTGGAGGAGAATGAAGAAGGATATTGTGAATTTTGTGGCTCGGTGTCTCAACTATCAACAGGTCATGTATGAGCACCAGAGACCTGGTGGATTGCTTCAGAGGTTTGATATTCCGGAGTGGAAGTGGGAGCGGGAGCGGGTCACCATGGACTTTGTAGTTGGACTCCCACGGACTTTGAGGAGGTTTGTGGGTTATTGTGGATCGTCTGACTAAGTCCGCGCACTTCATTCCTATTGGTACTACGTATTATTCGGAGAGGTTAGTTGAGATTTATATCAGGGAGATTGTCCGCTTGCATGGGGTTCCAGTTTCTATCATTTTCGACAGAGGCACTCAGTTCACATCTCAGTTTTGGAGAGCCGTGCAGAGAGAGTTGGGTACTGAGATTGAGTTGAGCACCGCATTTCATTCTCAGACCGATGGGCAGTCGGAGCGTAGCATTTAGATTTTTGAGGATATGTTGCGTGCTTGTGTGATTGACTTTGGTGGTTCATGGGATCAATTTCTTCCACTAGCGGAGTTTGCATATAAAAACATATATCAGTCGAGTATTCAGATGGATCCATACGAGGCTTTGTATGGTAGGAGGTGTAGGTCATCGATTGGTTGGTTTGAGTCGGGAGAGGCCAGGCTATTGGTCACAGACTTGGTTCAGGATGCTTTGAGTAAGGCAAAGTTGATTCAGGAATGGCTTTGCACGACACAGTCTAGGAAGAAGAGTTATGTGGACCGGAAGGTCCGAGATGTGTCTTTCATGGTTGGGGATAAGGTGTTGCTGAAGGTATCACCCATGAAGGGTGTTATGAGATTCGAGAGGAGAGGAAAGCTAAGTCCTAGGTTCATTGGACCATTTGAGGTACTTTCGAGGGTTGGGGAGGTGGCTTATAGGCTTGATATGCCTCCCAATTTATCGAGTATTCATCCAGTATTCCATGTTTCGATGCTCCGAAAGTATGTTGGTGACCCTTCCTGTGTTTTGGACGTTAGCACATTTCAGCTCGAGGGTGATATGTCATATGAGGTAGAGCCAGTGGCTATTTTGGGTGGACAGGTCAGGAAGATGAGATCTAAGGATATAGTTTCAGTGACGGTTCAGTGGAGAGGGAAGCTAGTGGAGGATGCCACCTGGGAGACCGAGCGGGAGATGCAGTACAAATATCCTCACTTATTTGATACTCCAGGTATACTTCTAGACCCGTTCGAGGACGAACGTTTGTTTAAGAGGGGGAGGATGTAACGACCTGACTGGTCGTTCCGTGATATTTTCCCCATTTCCCCTATTTCTTCATTTGTTATATATCGCTATCCTGTTTTTGATGTGTTGGATCAGTAGGTTTGGGTCTGGAGTGGTTATGATGAGAGTTTAGGTAAACGACCTCAGAATGCGGATTTTATGGCTCGGATAGCTTCGTTAGGTGATTTGGGACTTAGGAGTGTGTTCAGAATATTTTTGTGATGTCCGATGTAGAATTAGGCTTGAATTGGCGAAAGTTAGTTTTTGGCGATTTTTGGTCGGCAGTGGAAAATAGGCTATGAAGGTCGGAATGGAATTCCCGAAGTTGGAAAAGGTTCATAATGTCATTTTGGATATGTCTGCAAATTTTCAGGTCAATCGGAGGTGTTTTGGTTGGTTTCGGCGTAGTTGGCGAAATTTAGAAGTTTCAAAAGTTCTTAGGCTTGAACTTGATAAAAAATTGGTGTTTTCTTGTTGTTTTTGGTTTTTCGAAGGCTCGACTAAGTTGGAATAATGCTGTGGGGTGTGTTGGTATGTTTGGTTGGGGCCTCGAGGGGCTCGGGATTGATTTCGGATAGTTGACGGGAAGTTTGGAGTGATTTTTGGATTGATTTCGGATGGCTGCTGGTGTTTTCGCACCTGCGGAAGGGGAGCCGAAGGGTGCGGTTCCGCATGAGCAGACTGGGCTCCGCAGGTGCGAGATTTGGTTGTGCAGGGAGTGGTCCGCAGGTGCGAGGAATTTTTTGCACCTCTGATGTAGCTGGTGCGGAAGGAGCATCGCACCTGCGAAGCCGCAGGTGCGGAGAAATGGCCACAGGTTCGGGAATTGGCCCGTTAAATGAGTTTTCGCAGGTGCGGTAAATTATCTGCAGGAGCGGAAATGACTGGGCAGAAACAGTATAAAAAGGACCCTCCGCGAAATTTCTTATTTTTCCATCAATTTTCATGCCAGAGGAGTCCGTTGAAGGCGATTTAGAGAGGGAAATTCGAGATTCTTCAGCAAAGGTAAGTTCTTTGGTTGGTAACATCGTTCCTATGCTATTTTGTTCGGATTAGGCTTGAAAATTTAAGGATTTGAGTAGGAAAAAATTGGGAAAAGGGGAGGAAAGAATTGGGATTTCTTTTGAGGTTTTGGGTAGGCTATTGTGCTCCGATTTTGATGATTATGGTATGAGTAGAATCGTGGGAGGACGAGGTTTCTAATGATGTAAAAATTATCGGATTCCGAGACGTGGGCCCAGGACTCGGGTTTGGCCGAATTTCGAGTTTTTGATTAAATTGATAATTTTCGATTGGGTTGTGTTCCTTAAGTATATAATGATGATGTTAAACTGATTTTGACTAGATTCGGTGCAATCGGGAGCCAATTTGAGGGGCAAGTCTTGCGGACTAGTGTCGCGGCCCGGTAGAGGTAAGTAATGGCTATAAATCTTGTCCTGAGGGTATGCAACCCAGGACTTCGTATTTCTTACTGTTTCCAGAATGACGCACATGTCGGATGACGAGTATGTGGCGCATACTGACTTTTGGATTGGACTAGATCCTCTCCGCAGCGACTAATGAGTTGCATATTTACTCAAAACCTTGTGTTAATTATGTTCTAAAGAATTGTGTAATATTTGGGCTGTGAGCCATGTTTAGGGCCTACTGCCGATCTATTTTAACCCCTTGGGGGCTATTTTACTGATATTGTCACTACTTTGAAACTACAATTTTTCACTCAGTCTTTCTTATGAAATCGTTGACACTCCTATTTGATGATATTACGATTTCTTTAAATGAAATACTAATTGGGTCGAGAACCCCGTTTTATTTATAGCCCTAGTGGCATGTTAAGAGTGTCTGACTGAGTGCGGCCAAGGGCCAATGTTGTGAGGATATTTATGATATGAGACAGGCCGAGAGCCTGAGAGTGATTGATGCCATGATTTGGCTGTTTATTTAGTGCTTGGGCTGAAGGAGCCCTTCCGAAGTCGGAGTCTGTACACACCCCTAGTGAGCGCAGGTACCTACTCAGCGCGAGTGCCGAGTGCCGAGTCATTGGGAGGCATGAGTGACTGTGAGGTGCTAAGAGACTGTGAGGTAGTGAGTGATTGATTACGAGTGATGGTGAGGTATGTCCGAGGGGCTGATTATGAGTAAATGTGAGGCATGCCCGAGGGGCTAATTATGATACATGTTTTGCCCGAGGGGCTGATTATGATATATGTTTTTCCCGAGGGGCTACTGATAATTTTACTACTTTCACTCAGAACTTATGAAATATGTTTTTCTTGAGGGGCCTCTATATGATTCATTTCATTTTTATAACAGACCTTTCGGTTTAAGTTGTTGAAACTATATATATTTTAAAGGGGTTTTTCGAAAGTTGATTTTTAAGGAATGACGCTTTTATACTTCTATGTTACACTATTTGAAAGTAAGGTTGTGCCTCCTGTGATTTGATGACATTGATTTTATATGTTCTTGCTACTCAGACCTGATTTATTTTCATTACTACTGAGTTGGTGTACTCATATTACTCCCTGCACCTCTGTGTGCAGATTCAGGAGCAGACATCGAGCATTAGCCTTTATTCCGTAGTGGAGCCAGATTGCGGAATAGAGAGGTAGCTGTCCAGCGTCCGCATCGTCTCTGTTTTTCCCTCCCTGTTGTATCTTCATTACATTCGGAGGTTTTGTATTATGACAGTATATTATGACTTATTCTTGTAGATGCTCATGACGCGTTGGCTCCGGGTTTTGGGGTTGACAGTATTGTATTATGATGACCTACTTTATTCAGTAGTTTCTATATATTTATGAAATGCTCAGATTTTGGAAAGGGGATTTTTAAAAGAAATTGTGAACATGTGATATATTGGCTAGCCTAGTTCCACGATAGGCGCCATCACGACCGGCTTAGGATTTGGGGTCGTGACAAATATGTATATAGTGATGTTAAAAATTTACTTGCTTATATTAATTAGCTAATTTTAAAATTATTTATATAAATTCTTATTTAATACTTGTTTATATAAATTCTTGTTAAAATTTTTATATAGTGATGTTAAATATTTACTTTCTTAGATTAATTAGCTATTTTTTTTAATTATTTATATAAATTCTTGATAATACTTATTTATATAAATTAGTTGTTGGATTTACTGCTAAGGCAAGGAGACTTGATGATTTTCGTATTGAAGGAACGATTAGGTGCCCTTGTGTGAAATGCAAGTGTGTTAAGTTATTTGGAGAAGGTGTTGCTACATGTCTTCTTTTTAAAAAGGGATTTATAGAAAATTATTATGTATGGACTTCTTGTCACGACCCAAAATCCTAACTTAGGCTGTGATGGCTCCCAACATCAGGGTCAGGCAAGCCAACTCTCAATTTACTAAGGGGTCTTTCTTATTAGATTAAACATTTCAACATATACTCAGTTTTTAAAACTTAAAACATGAGTCGACAAGGATAATTAGCCAGTTTTTAATCAAAAGCAGTCATGAAGAGGCGTGAGCCAATATATATACAAACCTGAAATCCATAACAACTATCACATGTGTGCCAGGAACTAGTGTCACAAGTCTTACAGACAAACTAACAGAATATGCAAAAGATATAATATACAGTCCCACTGTTTGAAGGAAATAGACAAGAAATAAGCAAAGGAAACCCTATGGTGCTGCCGGAGATCGCCAGGAGAAAGAAGCTCACCGTGAATTCAGGCCCGTCTAATATCAAAGTGGCGTATGGTCCGTTCCCATAAGAGTGGAGGAAATCACACTCCGCTCGCGGAATGTAAATTGCGAAGCGGTCACATGCACACACAATCCACACATTTATTCTTTATAAATTAATTTTCATGACCAATTCCTTAATTACTTAAAGTTCATGATCTCAGGGAAACAAGCCGCATGTAACATGAATTCACTATACATATAGTTCATTTCAAGGAAAACATAAGGCATGGTATAGACCTAACTACCCGGACATAATAGTAATAGCCGCTACGTACGGACTCTCGTCACTTTGTACATACGTAGCCCCCCAAAATTATCTCACATGGCATTTAAATCACCTAGGGGGACAGTTTTCCCCTTACAAGGTTAGAAAGGAGACTCATCTGGCGTCGCACCTACTCCCCGGGTCAGAATGCGCCCGAAACTCTGAACTCGACACCCATAGACTCGAAACTAGCCAAATGTTATACAAATATATCATTTATATTCAAAGCATGAAATTTTCTATTACTTAGTCGAATTCACCATTCTTGAAGAAATCCCAAAATCCAACCCCGGGCCCGCATGCTCGGATTCCAAAAATTCTTGAAGGAAACACTCACCCATAGACTAAGGATCATTAATATACGATTTTTGTATTATTTCATAGCCAATTCACGAATAATTTTCTAAATTCTCGAAGGCTCTAGGTTACTACCCAAATTCCTAAATGTTCCACTAATTAGGTAGTTAAATCCTACTAAGAATGCATGCATTAACCAACTTTAGGATAGAATTTACTTACCTTTCAGTGGTTGGGTCGTGGAGCCCTTTTCCAAGATCTCAAGTGTTCTAATGGAGGATGAAAATGAAGACAAATGAAGATAACACACTGCCTGACAGTGGTTCCGCACCTGCGGAAAAGGACGAGGAGGCCTGGGCTCGCACCTGCAGAGAGGAGACCGCACCTGCGTCTCCGCTGCTGCGGAACTTTGTCCGCACCTGCGAGAAATGGGCTGACCGCTGGGGGATCCCAACTGCAAGGCTGGGACAGCAGGAGCAGTCCCGCACGTACGATTGGGCAACCGCACCTGCGGTCACACCAGAATAGGTGCACCAGCAGCTATTTCAGCTGGTTTTTGGCCTCGTGTGGTGTTCGGGAGGCACTTGGGCCCACCCGAGCCCCCGTCCAAATATACCAACAAGTCCCAAATCAAAATACAGACTAGCTCGAGCCTTCGGAACACTCAAAACAATGCAAAAACTTAAAATCACACCTGAAAACTCCTAGAACAAAACTTAGGAACTTTAAGTTTTCTTGACTTCGCTAACAACGCGCCGAACCAACCTAAACTACTCAGAATGACACCAAATTTTGCAGGCAAGTCATAAATGACATAACGGAACTATTCCCAGTCTCGAAATTTCGTCCGGACCTTGATAACTCAAAAACACATCCCAAACCACAATAGGAACCTAAGGAACTCTTAATTCAATATTTGGCGCCGAAATGCTCCCAGGTACAAAACCCATTCCGAGCATGCGCCCAAGTTCAAAATCATCATACGAAGCTACCGGAACCGTCGAAACCCGATTCGGAGGTCGTTTACTAAAAATGTTGAACGAAGTCAATCATGGCCTTAAAGGCCAACCTTAAGGTACCAAGTGTTCCTATAACACTCTAAACACTTTTGAATCCCGAACCACCAGTCCCCGCAAGTCATAAATCATAATAAGCCGCTGTGGGAAGTTGCATTTAGGGGAATGGGGTCTGATAATGCAAAATGACAGGGTCCGGTCGTTACATTATCCACCTCTTAAAGAAACGTTCGTCCTCGAACAGTTCTAGAATCATACCTGAAGTGCTGAATAAGTGCGGATATCTTCTCCACATGCCCTCTTCGGACTTCCAGGTCACTTCCTCAATTGGTTGGCCCCTCCACTGGACCTTCACTGTAGAAACTCTCTTGGACCTCATCTGGCAATCCTGTTTATCAATAATAGAAACTAGCCCCTCCTCTTAGCCTAACCTCTCATCCAACTGAATACTGTTGAAATCAACCACGTGAGAGAAGTCGGCGTGGTACCTCCGGAGCATGGATTCATGAAAAACTGGATGAACTCCTGATAAACTGAGAGGTAAGGCCAGCTCATAAGCAAAATCCCCAACTCGCCTCAACAACTCGAAGGGACCTATAAACCTTGGGCTCAGCTTGCCTTTCCTCCCGAACCTCATAATACCCTTCATCGGCGAGGCATTCAACAGAACCTTATCTCCCTCCATAAATGATACATCACGCGCCTTTTGATCCGCGTAACTCTTCTGTCTGGACTGTGCTGTGCGGATCCTCTCCTGAATCGACTTCACCCTCTATAAAGCATCCCCCACCAGGTCGGTACCATATAACTTAGCCTCACCAAGCCCAAACCACCCGATAGGAGAACGACATAGCCGACCATACAAAGCCTCAAATGGTGCCATCTCAATGCTGGTCTGATAACTATTATTGTAAGCAAACTCGGCCAAAGGAAATAACTAGTCCCACTCACCTCCGAAGTCAATCACACATGACCTGAGCATGTCCTCTAATATCTGAACTATACGCTCCGACTGACAATCAGTCAGAGGGTGAAATGTTGTGGTGAGATCTCTTTGGGTGCCCATCTCTATATGTAATGCTCTCTAGAAATATGAGGTCAACTGAGTACCTCCATCTGATATAATAGACACCGGCACACCGTGCAATCGGATTATCTCCCGAATGTAGATCTGGGCCAACCTCTCAGAAGTATAAGTAGTAGCTACTAGAATGAAATGCGCCGATTTGGTCAATCTATCCACGATGACCCAAACCGCGTCAACCTTCCGTAAAGTCCGAGGCAACCTAGCCACGAAGTCCAAAGTGATGCGCTCCCATTTACACTCAGGAATGGGCATCTGCTCAAGTAGGCCTCCTGGCCTCTGGCAATTAAGACACTTTGTCACATACTCCATAATGTCCCTCATCATCCGCCTCCACCAGAAATACTGCTTCAAATCACGATACATCTTTGTAGCACCAGGATGAACAGAATACCGAGAACTGTGTGCCTCCCTTACAATCCTCTCCCTGAGGCCATCAACTTTAGGAACACATAAGCCGCCCTGAAGTCTCAGAATGCCATCCTCGCCAATAGTAACCTCCTTGGCCTTACCCTGAACCACTGTCTCCCGAAGCTCTACTAAGCACGGATCATAGAACTACCGTGCCTTAATCTCCCCCAAAAATGAAGACTGAGCAACCACATGTGCTAAAACTCGACGAGACTCTGAAAGGTCTAATCTCACCAAGCGATTGGCCAAGGACCGAATGTCCAAGGCTAGAGGTCTCTCCTCTATCTGCGATATAGGCCAAGCTACCCATACTCCCCGCCTTCCTGCTCAATGCATCTGCTAGCATGTTTACCTTGCCCAGATGATAAAGAATAGTGATATCATAATCTTTCATCAATTCAAGCCATCTGCACTGCCTTAAATTAAGATCCCTCTACTTGAACAAGTGTGCAAGCTACGATGGTATGTATAAACCTCACAGGACACTACATACAAGTAGTGCCTCCAAATATTAAGAGCAAGAACAATCGCCGCCAACTACAAATCGTGCACAGGATAATTCTTCTCATGAACCTTCAGCTAGCGCGAACCATAAGCAATAACTCTCTCTTCCTGCATCAATACACACCCCAAGACAACGCGCGAAGCGTCACAATATAATGTATACATCCCAGAACCGGAAGGCAATACTAAAACTGGTGCTGAGGTCAATGTTGTCTTGAGCTTCAGGAAGCTCACCTCAAACTCGTCAAGCCATCGGAACGGGGCATTCTTCTGAGTCAATCTGGTCAATGGAGCTGCAATAGAAGAGAACCCCTCCACAAATCAGCGACAATAGCCTGTTAGGCCCAAAAAGCTCCTGATCTCTGTAGCTGAAGTAGGACGCGACCAACTCTGAACTGCCTCAACCTTCTGAGGATCAACCTTGATACCCTCTCCTGATACCACATGCCTCAAGAATGCCACGGAATCTAACCAGAACTCACACTTGGAGAACTTAGCATATAGCTTATGTTCTCGCAAGGTCTGGAGCACAACCCTCAAATGCTGCTCGTGCTCACCCAGGCTTCGTGAGTAAATCAAGATGTCATCTATGAAGACAATGACAGAGGAATCAATATACGGCCTGAACACCCTATTCATCAAGTCCATGAATGATGTTGGGGCATTAGTCAAGCCAAAGGACATCACCACGAACTCATAGTGGCCATATCTTGTACGAAAAATAGTTTCAGAACATCTGAAGCCCGAATCATCAACTGATGAAATCCTGATCTCAAATCAATCTTAGAAAACACAGAGCACCCTACAACTGGTCAAAAAAATTATCGATGCGCGACTAATGATACTTGTTCTTAATGGTAACCTTGTTCAACTGGCGGTAATCAACACACATCCGCATGGATCCATCCTTTTCCTTAGCTAACAAATTCCCAGGTTATTCATTCAACTCCTTCAACTCTTTCGGAGCCATACGGTACAGAGGAATAAATATAGGTTGGGTGCCTGCAGCTAAATCAATGCAGATATCAATATCACGGTCCGGAGGCATGCCTAAAAGGTCTGAAGGAAATCCATCAGCAAACTCTCGAACCACTAGCACTGAATGAATCGTCAAAGACTCGATGGTGGTGTCCTGCACATAAGAAAAATAGGCCAGAAAACCCTTCTCGACCATATGCCGAGGCTTCATGAATGAAATAACCCGGCTGGCTGCACTAACTGAGGAACCTCCCCACTCCAGTCTAGGAGACTCGGGCATGGGTAAAGTAACTGTCTTGGCATGGCAATCTAGCACGACATGATAAGAAATAGCCTATCCATGCCTAGAATAATATCAAAATAAACCATGTCGAGCAATAAAAGGTCTGCTCTAGTCTCGAACCCACAGAAGGTGATCACACCAGAACGATAAATTTGGTCTACCACCACAGAATCGCCCACAGGAGTGGACACATATATAGGAGAACCCAAGGACTTGTGGGAAGCATCCAAAAAATGAGCAAATAATGCTGAAACATACGAATAGGTGGATCCTAGATCAAATAATATTGAAGCCTCTCTACCACATACATAGATAATACTTGTGATCACGACGTTTGAGGCCACTGCATCTGATCTGGTAGTATGGCATAGAATTTGGCTGGAGTACCGGAAGACTGAGCTCCACAAGAGTGAACAGGAGCTGCCTGACCTCCCCCTAACTGATCTCCACCTCTAGGACGACCCCTGCCGACCTGTCCTCCACCTCTAAGTGGCCGGACTGCTGGTGCAGGACCCATCGGCTGATAACCCTGTTGTACGGCGTTGCCCCAAAACTTGGGACATTGCCTCCTCATATGACCTGGCTCTCCATACTCGTATCAACTCCCAGGTACCATAGTCTGCTGCGCCAAAGAAGAACCCTGAATGGCCGGAGGGCGATGAGAGCCCTCTGGCATAGCACTGAAGTAAGGGTTGGAGGATCTCGGATGACTGGGATAACCACTTGGTGAACTTTGAATGGATGGAGGACAGTAGGAACGTTGTGGCATGGCACTGAAATGAGGCCTCGCTGGAATACTTCGGGGATGTGGTGGAGGTGCTGAATATAAAGGCGTGCTAGGATGACCACTGCTAAAATGACCTCTACCCCTAGCTGGGGCACCCCTGAAATCTCTAGAGAATCTAGCCCTCTTGTCCTACTGCCCCTGCTCCCTGCTCCTTTTTCGATACCTCTCGATCCTGCGAGCAATATCTACCACGAGCTGATAAGGAGTACCCATCTCCACCTCTCGAGTGGTGGCCCTAATACCTGGATGCAACCCAGCCATAAATCTTTGCACTCTCTCTGCATCAGTAGGTAGTATTATGAATGCATGACGAGACAACTCTCAAAATCTAGCCTCATAATCAATCACTGACATATGTCCCTGCTCTAGCCACTAAAACTGATACCGCAGCTCTTCCTTCTTAGAGGGTGGGATATATCTATCCAGAAACATTTGCGTGAACTGCTCCCAAGTGACAGGAGGAGAATCTGCTGGCCTGCTGAGAATGTAGGACTGCCACCCCCTATGAGCTCTTCCATCCAACTGAAAGGTAGTGAAATCCACTTTATGGGACTCTAGTATCCTCATGTTGTGTAGTTTGTCCCTGCACCTATCCACAAAATCCTGGGCATCCTCGCCTCGCTCAGCCCCAAAGACTGGAGGGTGCAATCGATTCCATCTATCCTATAACTTATGTGGATGGCCGTCCGCAGCTGGTCTGGGCTCAGGTGCTGCTGCAACTGGCTGGACCCCACCCACGTGCAGTTTACCCGGGGTATGATGTAATGTTGTTGTCTGGACTGCATCCTGGGAAGTAGGGGTCTGGACCCCCCCCTCCTACCTGAGAAGGATCTTCTGGAAATAAACCAGCCTAGGACATAGTGTCCATAAATCTAATCATACGGCCCATGACTGCATGGAAGCCTTGCGCCATCATGAAGTCTACTGGTGCAGGATCTGCTGGAGGCACCTCGTCCTGCTCCTCTATAATAGGGACCTATGGTGGCGGGACCGGGATAGCTCTGGGACGCCCTCGTCCCCTACAACGGGCTGGTGCCCTCACCCGGCCTCTATAGCGGCCTCAGACAGCGGGGGTAGCGGCCCTTCCTAGGTCTGGAACATCAGATGCACGCGTCCTCACCATATGTGAGAGAATAGAAGAATGAATTTAGTAAATCATCGACTGCACGATAGAATAAGAAGAAAGAGAGGTTTCCTAATACCCTATAGCCTCTTGAAGATAAGTACAGATGTCTCAGTACCGATCTGCAAGACTCTATTGGGTTTGCCCGTGACTCGTGAGACTTACGTGAACCTTGAGCTCTGATACCATGTTGTCACGACCCAAAATCATAACTTAGCCCGTGATGGCGCCCAACAGCGGGGTCAGGCAAGCCAACTCTCAATTTACTAAGGGTTCTTTCTTATTAGATTAAACATTTCAACATATACTCAGTTTTTAAAACTTAAAAACATGAATCGACAAGGAAAATTAGCTAGTTTTTAATCAAAAGCAGTCATGAAGAGGCGTAATCCAATATATATATAAACCCGAAATTCATAACAACTATCACGTGTGTGCCAGGAACTACTGTCACAAGTCCTACGGGCATTCTAACAGAATACGTAAAAGATATAATATACAATCCCACTGTTTGAAGGAAATAGACGGGAAATAAGCAAAAGAAACCTCATGGTGCTTCCGGAGATCGCCAAGAGAAAGAAGCTCACCGTGAAGTCAGGCCCGTCTAATATCAAAGTCAAGCTCTAGTCCGACAACCAGATGTACCAACCTCAAAACCTGTACAATTAAGTACAGAAGCGTAGCATGAGTACATAAATATATATGTACCCAGTGAGTATCCCGCCTAACCTCGAAGAGGTAGTGACGAGAGGTCGACATGACACTCACTAAGGTCCAACAATAAAATTTAACAGAATATGAGAGAAACGGTAGGCATGTAAAGGCAGTGAAGCAACAAATATATATAAGGCACTGAAATCCAAGGAAGTATTGGGAATGAATAAAACAATTACTACTTCACCTTCCCCAAAATATCTGTCAAATCAATGTCCATGAATTTAGTAACAAATAAATCATGCACATACAGGGCAAGGACAACCGGCCCGAATCATAAGATAGTCATGTACGTGCACTGCCGAGGGTCGAATGGCCTGAACCATAAGTGCACCTCACCATAAAGTACTTACCTCTATGCACTGCCGAGGATCGAATGACCCGAACAAAAAGTGCATCTCTCAATCATCTCTATGCAGTGCCGAGGATCGAACGACCCGAACCAAAAATGCATCTCTCAATCTGCTGTGGCGTACGACCTTGTTCCTATAAGAGTGGGGGAAATCAAACTCCGCTCGCGGAATATAAATTGCAAAGTGTTAACATGCACACATAGTCCACACATTTATTCATTATAAATTACTTTTCGTGATCAATTCCTTAAAATTACATAAATTCCATGATCTCAGGGAAACAAGCCGCATGTAACATGAATTCACTAAACATATAGTTCATTTCAAGGAAAACATAAGGCATGGTGTAGGCCTAACTACCCGGACATAATAGTAATAGCCGCTACATACGGACTCTTGTCACTTTGTACGTACATAGTCCCCCACAATTATAACACATAGCATTAAATCGCCTAGGGGAACAGTTTCCCCTTTACAAGGTTAGAAAGGAGACTCACCTCGCGTCGCACCTACTCCCCGGTTCAAGAATGCGCCCGAAACTCCGAACTCGAAACCCACTGACTCGAACCTAGCCAAATGTTATACAAATATATCAATTTATATTCAAAGCATGAAATTCTCCTATTATTTAGTCGAATTCACCGTTCTTGAAGAAATCCCAAAATCCGACACCGGCATGCTCGGATTCCAAAAATTCTTGAAGGAATCATTAATATACGATTTTTGTATGATTTCATAGCCAGTTCACGGATAATTTTCTAAATTCTCGAAGGCCCTAGGTTACTACCCGAATTCAAAAATGTTCCACTAGTTAAGTAGTTAATTCCTACTAAGAATGCAGGCATTGACCAACTTTAGGATAGAATTTAATTACCTTTCAGTGGTTGGGTCGTAGAGCCCTTTTCTAAGCTCTCAAGTGTTCTAATGGAGGAAGAAAATGAAGACAAATGAAGAAATCCCGTATTTTAAAGAAACACACTACCTGACAGTGGTTCCGCACCTGCGGAAAAGGACGAGGAGGCCTGGGCTCGCACCTGCGTCTCTGATCCTGCGGAACTTTGTCCGCACCTGTGAGTAATGGGTTTCCCGCTGGGGGGTCGCACCTACGAGAATTGGACCGTAAGAGCGGTCCCGCACCTGCGACTCGGCAACCGCACCTGCGGTCACACCAGAACATTTGGCCTCGTGTGGTGTCCAGGAGGCACCTGTGCCAACCCGAGCCCCCGTCCAAGTATACAAAATATATGGACTCACTCGAGCCTTCAGAACACCCAAAAAAATGCAAAAACTCAATATCACACCTCAAAAACCCTAGAACCAAACTTAGGAACTTTAAGTTTTCTTGACTTTGCTAACAATGCGCCGAACTGACCTATACTACTCGGAATGACACCAAATTTTGCAGGCAAGTCATAAATGACATAATGGAACTATTCACTGTCTCAGAATTCCGTCCGGACCTTGATAACTCAAAATCACATCCCAAACCACAATAGGAACCTAAGAACTCTTATTTCAATATTGGGCGCCGAAACGCTCCCGGGTCATCCAAAACTCATTCTGAACATGCGCTCAAGTCCAAAATAATCATACGAAGCTACCGGAATAGTTGAAACTTGATTCCGAGGTTGTTTACTAAAAATATTGACCGAAGTCAAACTTGGCCTTAAAGGGCAACCTTAAGGAACCAAGTGTTCCTATAGCACTCTAAACACTTCCGAATCTCAAACCACCAGTCCCCGCAAGTCATAAATCATAATAAGCCGTTGTGGGAAGTTTACTTTTGGGGAACGGTGTCCGATAACACAAAACAATCGGGCGGGTCGTTACACTTCTCATGGGGAGAACCTTGATACTATAAATGATATTGATTTTCATAATTCTTTTGGTGGTGAAGAGGGTAGTCCCGTAATGGAGAATAATGTTGAAAATTCTAGATTCAATGACATGATAAGGGATGCCTTTGAGATGTTCTCGGGGACTCAATCTGAACCAAATGATGAAGCTAAGAAGTTCTTCAAAAAGTTAGAGGAAGCTAGTTGTCTGTTGTAAAAATGCTCATTGGATTCCAAGTTGTCTGTTGATGTTCAATTACTTCAGATTTAAGTCGGATAGTTCTATTTCTCAATCAGGCATGAATGCTATCATTGGGCTTATTAATGAACTTAATTCAAGTAACATTGATCTGCCCAAGGATTTCTGTCCCTCAAAAAAATTAGTTTCCAAGTTGGGTCTTTCATCAGAGAGGATCCATTGCTGTGAGAATGGTTGCATATTATTCTATAAGGATGATACATCTCTAGAGAACTATAAACTTTGCAACAAGCCTTGTTAAAAGGATGCCACAAATGATAAAAAGAAGAATATCCCGGTGAAGGCAATGAACTACTTACCCTTTATACCAAGGGTAAAGAGGTTGTATGCACCAATGAGCTCCGCTCCTCATATGAGATAACATTATGAGCACAGAAGGTTAGATGGTATTCTATGTCATCCATCAGATGGAGAAGCATGGAAGCGTTCCGATAGGGTGTTCACAGACTTTTCTAGTGTCCCAAGAAATATTAGGTTGATATTATGAGCTGATGGATTCACTACATTTGCAGTCTCTACTGCACCATATTCATGTTGGCCAGTGTTTGTTACGCCATATAATCTTCCACGTGAGTTATGTATGACAAGTCCATATGTTTTTCTAACTTGTATTGTTCCAAGTCCACGCAATCCAAAAAGGTTGATTGAAGTTTACATGAAGCATTTGATTGATGTGTTGAAGTTATTGTGGCATCAAGGCATTGAAACATATGATGTATCAACTAAGCAAAACTTTAGATTGCGTGCCGCTTTGATGTGGACTATAAATGATTTTCTTGCTTATGGAATGATGTCCGAGTGGTCGACTGCCGGAACTTTAGCTTGCCTGACATGTATGGAAGATAAAAAGGCATTCACTTTGAAACATGAAGGTAAGAACACATGGTATGACTTCCATCGCTTCTTCTTGCCAATGGATCATGAGTTCAGGAGAAATACTAGTGCATTTATGAAGAACAAAATAGATTATGAGGAGCCACCATCCGTCTTGCCTCAGGAAGAGACTTGGCACATAGTTAGGGATCTACCAAAGGTAATAGAGTATCCCTTGGCTAATAAGATACCTGGTTATGGTGTTACATACAACTGGACTAAACAGAGCATATTCTGGGAGTTACCTTATTGGAAGCACAATCTTCTTCGGCATAATCTTGATGTTATGCATATCGAGAAGAACTATTTTGACAACATGTTTACTAATGTGATGTATATCAACAACAAGACAAAGGATAACTTGAAGGCCATGATGGATTTAAAGGAATTATGTAGGCAAAGTGAGTTGTACTTGACATATTTGAACAACAAGATTTAGAAACCCAAGGCCAGTTTTACCTTCACCTTGGAGGAGAGAAGAGAGATTTGTGGTTGGGTTAATAATTTTAGTATGCCTGATGGGTATGCATCAAACCTATCTAGGTGCGTTGACATGAAAGAAGAAAAGTTTATGTCTATGAAAAACCACGATCGTCACATTTTCATAGAATCTTTGATGCATGTTGCGGTTAATGCATTGCCTTCTAGAATATGGAATCCCATCACAGAGGTAAACTTATTTTTCAAAGAGTTGTGTTCTAGAACCTTGAGGGTGGAGAACCTAACTTACATGGAGTGTAACATTCGCGTAACTTTACACAAGTTGGCAAAATGTTTTCATCTTGGTTTTTTTACGTGATGGAACATCTTCCAATTCACCTTGCACAAGAGGAATATCTTGGAGGGCCAGTTCAATGCAGATGGATGTATCCATTTGAGAGGTAATCAATGAGTATTAGTCATTAGTCCTTATGTGTTTCATTTTAACATTTTTCCATCTAATAACAATGCTAATATGGAGGATTATTGGCGAGTGTAAGCAGACTGTCAAGAATAGATCTTGGATTGAAGGTCGATTTGTGAGGCATATGTGTCTAGAGAAACATCTTACTTTTGTTCAGAATATTTTGAATATGATGTACCATGTTTGAGAAATAGACCCGATCGTCATGACGATGGATGCACCGATGCTTCGTGTCCATCACTTTCCATATCCAATCAACCAGGTAAAGGCGGTCGTAGTTCAAAATGACTTTTGAGTGAGATGGAACTAAAGTCATCTAAAACACATGTTCTTTTGAATTCCCAGAGTTCCAACCTTCTATAAGGAAGTATACATTTATATTATTATCAACATATATTATAGATTCATCATCCTTTTAAGTAATGACATTTTTTAGTTTGTCGGACAATTGGTTTGTGAGTACATATGGTCAAGAGCTTGTTTATCTAAAGTTTTCATAATGGTTTAAAGAATTTGTAAGTGTAACTTAATTTTTAACATGGTCTTATTAACGGTAAATTACAATAAGTTATATATATTTAAATAATTCCAAATTATTTTACCCTCCATAGGTTCATAATCCAGTTAATGGCGTAAATGACCAATTTTTGCAAGATATAGCGTGGGGATCCGATCCTAGAGTCAGAAAGATGTCTATGTATTGTATCAATGGGTACAAGTTCCATACAGAATATGTAACGACCTCGCCAGTCATTTTGAGAATTGAAGTTTCACTTGGCGGCATAAGGTCTTGAGCATCTTCATATTATGTGTATCGACTTGCGTGCGTGGTTGAATTCAGTTGCCAGATTATTCGTAGTCAAATCGGAAGAAGTATTCAAGTTTTGGAAGCTTAATCAGGAGTTGATCGGTATTTCACTTTTGTATAAATGGCCTCGGAATGGGTTTTGGATGATTTCAACAGCTTCGTATGGTGATTTTTGACTTAGGCGTGTATCAGAATTTTTATTTCGAGGTCCGTAGTGTGATTTGAAATATTTCGGCGAAAGTTGGAAAAGTTGAAGTTTGAAAGGTCAAGAGGTTTGATCGATAGTTGACGTTGGTGGTATCGGGGTCAGAATACAATTCCGAGAGTTGGAGCAGCTCCGTTATATCATTTGGGACTTTCCTGCAAATTTGACGCCATTCCGGGTTGATTTGATAGATTTTGGCACGAGTTTTATAGTTGGTAGATTTTGAAGTTCATAAATTTGATTCTTGGTGTGATTTGTAGTTTCGGCGTTGTTTGATATGATTTGAGACCCCGATCGAGTCTGTGTTAGGTTATAGAACTTGTTTGTGTGTTTAGACGGGATACCAAAGACCTCGTATCTGTTACGGATGGGCTACGTGTCATTTCCTCCTATTTTGATTTGTTGTTTTCTGTCATCTGATGTTCTTCTTCGTGATCGCGAAGTGCCTTTTGCGTTCTCGCAGTATTCTACTGACCCGCCTCATATTTCTTCTTCGCGTTTGCATTCATTCTATCGTGTTCATGAAGGTTTGCTATTTTTCTTCTTTGCGTTTACGTCCTCCCTTCCTCGTTCGCATAGTAGAAACCAGGCCCTGAGCACTGGTGGTCATAACTCTTCGTGTTGGTGTGTTCCCCTACGCGTTCGCGTAGTTCTTATACCTTGTTCTTCGTGTTCGCATCCCTTGGCTCGTCTTCGCGATGGGTCTTATTGGCAGCCTTATTTTTCTTCTTCATGAACGCAATCCTTCCTCAGCGTTCGCAATGCACAATCATCTGGGCAGAATATAAAATCTTTAAATCAAGGGTTAAAAAGGCCATTTTTATCATATCTTGACTTGTAGAGCTCAGTTTTGAGTGATTCGTTGTGGGGTTTTCAATCAAATCAATTGGGTAAGTGTTCTTCGCCTATAATTTATTATATTCCATGATTTTATCTTCATTTTTATCATTTAATTTGTATTTTGAGTTGAGGAAAATGGTGGCTTTTAAAAACAAATTTCAAAATAAAAAATATGATTCAAGGGACGAAATGGTATCGAAATTTGGTGATTTTAGTATGGTTGAACTCGTATCGGAATGGGTGTTCTGGTTTTATGAAATTTGTCAGGTTCCGAGGTGCAGGCCTGGGGGTCGACTTTTGGGTCGATTTTTAGACTTTGATAAAGATTGAGAATTTATGATCCATAATAGTTTCTTATCAGTTTTATTTCTCCTTTAAAGTTATTTTGGTTAGATTTGAGCCATCCAGAGGTCATTTCACATGAGAATTTCATTTTAGAGTATCGATATGTCTTATTTGAGGTAAGTATATAGACTAACCTTGTGTGTGGGAACTATCCCTTAGGATTTGAGTCATCTTTGCTAATTGTAGTCTGTGTATGCGAGGTGACGAGTACGTGCTCAGACTTATTTGTGGAAATTGTCCCTTTAGGTTTCCCAGGTCTTGTATTCATTGTATATGCAATTTCTTTTTATGATTACGCTCCTTAATTACTAGTTTCACTTCTACCTGCTTAATTAGAATCAATTTCTTCATGATCCACTCTTATTATTTACTTGATTCATATGTTCCTTAGTTGAAATTGCTATCTCTTCCATTGCCATGTTATTGTTTCCCTAACTGCTTATCTTTATTGTAAGTTATAGTTATCCCTTTTGTAATTGTTCATCCTTAATTAAGGATATGGTTATCTTCCCGCTGCCTACCTTTAATTGAATTGGTTGTATCTCTTTCGTAATTTTCCAAACTTTAAAGAAGCTTAGATATCCTATGCCTTAGTTGACTTGACCTTATTTGGAATTATTTTACTCTTGTTAGTTTCCTTATTGTTGAACCGTACATTGTTGGACCGTTGTCACATATTGTTTCCTTCCCTGTTGAGCTGTTTTTTACTGCGCCTAGTATTCTTTATTATGGTTATTCCTTCTGAACTATTTCTACCCTTTCTCATGATCGAATGTTATTGAGTTGATTTACTTTCCGTACTTTGTATTATTGTCATTTTTGTTATCGTACTTGTTGTGGTAATGCATGAGGTTTCTGTCGTGCGGTTGTTGTTATTTTGACGCACGATCTTTATGTCGTGTAGTTGTTTTTATGGGATTGCACGAGGTTCCTGCAATGCTATTGTTACTACTGATACTTTCGCATGCAGCGTGACATGGCAGGATATATATATGTGGGTCGTGCATGTGGAAAGAGAATGTGGTTACACTATTATGCACGTGTGGAGAGACAAGGCGGGCTATATCAGGGATTGATTTGTGATGACTTGTGATGGCCTGGAGGTATTCTTGTTGTTGATATTTGTGTAGTGGTACGCTTACCTGTGTGAGATTTATCTTGTGAAAGTTGTGAGAAAATATTCTACGTGCTGTCCATTCCTTTTCTTATGCTTACTAGCTGGTATGAACTATGTTAGGACACTTACACATGCATACATGTAGTTAAACAATCTTACCGATTAAGAGGTTTTATTGATATTGTTGAGTATAGATGCACACCCTTGAGTACTTGCCTTCTATGTGAGAATGACTCTATATGGAACTTGATGTCGTCAGTGCGGCTATGAAGTGTAATGAGGGCACAAGATGCCAAGTATTAGGGTTCAGGTATTGAGACCCGTGAGTTGTGCTTATTCTGAGGTTCGGTACCTCATGGAGTTTATTGACTAAAACCTTATGTGAATGTGGTTGTTTTGTTTAGTTATTACTTGTTCTTTCCTTATCTGTGCTTTTCGAATTTAGGTTGTGTTTCCGTTCATTCTTCTATGTCATTATTATTGGTATTATGTTGATAATTGTTATTTTTCTTTCTTATTGCAATTACCATATTATTTGCCATTTCGCATAGTCTTTATGTAGATATCATACTCTGTCATTCCTATACGTATGCTCGTTCAGGTCAATTAGTCCAGTAGGTGTATTAAATGTTCCTCGTTGCTACTCCGTTGAGGTTAGTCTTGATACTTGTTGGGTACCATTGTGGTGTACTCATACTACACTTCTGCACATATTTGTGCAGATCCATGTATTTTTCAAAGTCAGTTGATCATTAGCTAGCTCTACGGATTGCTGCTGTGGAGACTCAAGGTAAACCTTCTACTGCGTTGGCAGGATTTGGGGTCACCTTCTGATGTGTGTCATACTGTTTACTTTACTTCAAACAATTGTATTTTGAAAATTGTAGCAAATTTTGTAGAGCTTATGACTTGTACTACCAGATATTTTGGGAATTGTAAATTGTATAGAGAATTCCATTTCAGAAATTATTAGATGTTACTTTATTATTGTAGTTATTCAGAATATATTAGTCTTACATATTCCCGAAGACTAGGTATCATCCCTAAGACTTATTTTGATTTATGACTTGCGAGGGCGGGTAGTCCGGGTTTCACAATTGTTTAGAGCAACATTGGAACACTTGGTTCCTTCAGGTTGGCCTTTAAGGCCAAGTTTGACTTTGGTAAATATTTTTAGTAAACGACCTCGAAATTGAGTTTCGACGGTTCCGGTAGCTTTGTATGATGATTTCGGACTAGGGAGTATGTTCGGAATGGGTTTTGAATGAGTCGGGAGCGTTTCGGCGCCCAATATTGAAATAAGAGTTCCTCAAGTCCATAGTGTGGTTTGGGGCGTGTTTTTGTGTTATCAAGGTCCGAATGGAATTCCGAGACCGGGATTAGTTCCGTTATGTCATTTATGATTGCCTGCAAAATTTGGTGTCCTTCCGAGTAGTATAGGCTGGTTCGGCGCATTGTTAGTGAAGTAAAGAAAACTTAAAGTTCCTAAGTTTGGTTCTAGGGGTTTTGAGGTGTGATTTTGACTTTTAGCGTTGTTTTAAGTGTTACGAAGGCTCGGGCGAGTCCATATTATGATTTAGTACTTGTTGGTATATTTGGACGGGGGCTCGGGTGGGTCCAGGTGCCTTCCGGACACCACACAAGGCCAAAAACCAGCTGAAATAGCTGTTAGTGCACCTGTTCTGGTGTGACCGCAGGTGCTGTTGCCCAGTCGCAGGTGCGGGACAGCTCCTGCGGTCCCAGCCTCGTAGGTGCGGCCCCCACCGGGAAACCAATTTCTTGCAGGTGCGGATAAAGTTCTGCAGGAGCAGAGCCCAAGTGCGGTCTCCTCTCCGCAGGTGCGGGCCCAGGCTTTCTTGTAATTTCCGCAGGTGCGAGCCTTTGCTCGCAGATGCGAGACCGCAGGTGCGGTACCACTGTTAGGCAGTGTGTTTCTTTAAAATACGGGATTATTCATTGTTTCTTCATTCCTTCCTTCATTAAAACACTTTGAGAGCTTGGGAAAAAGGGCTCCACGATCCAACCACTATGAGGTAAGTAAATTCTACCCCAAAGTTAGTTTAATTCATGAATTCTTAGTTAAGTTAACCTTCTTAAATAGTAGAAATCAAGAATTGGATAGTAACCTAAGGCTTTTGGGAATTTAGACAATTACCCGTGAATTAGCTATGAAATCAAGTAAAAATCTTGTATGAACGATCCTTAGGTGATGGGTGAGTGGTTCCTTCGTAAATTTTCTGAATTCGAGCATGCGGGCCCGGGGTGAATTTTTGGAGTTCTTCAAGAATGATGAATTTACTCAATAAGTAGGAGAATTTCCATAATTTGAGCATAAATTGATGTATTTGTATAACATTTGGCTAGTTTATAGTCCTCGGGTATAGAGTTCGGAGTTTCGGGCGCGTTCTTGGTCCGGGGAGTAGATTCGACACGAGGTGAGTCTCCTTTATAACCTTGTAAGAGGGAATTGTCACCCTTTGTGCTTTAGATGACTATGTGCTAATGTTTGTGGGGGCTACGTACGCGCAAAGTGATGAGAGTCCGCACGTAGCGACTATCATTGTTATGTCCGGGTAGTTACGCGTACACCATGCCTTATGTTTTCCTTGAAATGAACTATATGCTTAGTGAATTAATGTTACATGCGGCTGATTTCCCTGAAATCATGGAATTTATGTAATTTTGAGGACTTGTTCACGAAAAGTAATTTATAAATAATAGATGTGTGGATTGTGTGTGCATGTGACCTCTTCGCAATTTACATTCCGCGGGCGGAGTATTATTTCCCCCACTCTCATGGGAGGGGGTCATACGCCACAACGAGATTGAAAGATATATTATGGTTCGGGCCATTCGACCCTCGGCAGTGCAACTATATGATCATTATGATAGCTTAGGTCGGTTGTCCTTATCCTGTATACGCATACTATATTGTTAATGATCCTTTTATGGATTTTGAGTGGTCAAATATATTTTTAAAGTAAATAAATAAAGTAGGAATTGTACATTTACATCCAGTATTTATTTGAACTACTGTTATTTTTAAAGGTTTAATGCTTTTATCCTCCTCGTATGTCTGTTACTGATATTATATCCTGCTTAATATTTTGTTTGACCTTAGTTAAGGTCAAGTCGACCTCTCGTCACTACTTCTTCGAGGTTAGGAGGGATACTCACTGGGTACATATTTGTTTATGTGCTCATACTACTCTTTTGTACTTAATTGTACAGATTCTGAGGCTGGTGCATCTGGTTATCAGACCGGAGCTCGCTTTTGATCATAGTTGGACCTGACATCATGGTGAGATGCTTCTCCTGACAATCCTCGGCAGCACCATGGAGTTTTCTTTTGCTTATTTCCCGTCTATTTCTTTCAGACAGTGGGACTGTATATTATATCTTTTGTATGTTCTGTTAGTATGTCCGTATGACTTGTGACACTAGTTCCTGGCACACACGTAGTGGTTATTATGGTTTGCAGGTCTGTATATATATATATTGGCTCACGCCTCTTTAGGACTACTTTTGGTTAAAAATGGCTTACTATCTTTTTCAATTAATGTTTTGAACTTTAAAACTTGGCACGTATTGGGATGTTTAATCAAATATGGGAATAATACTTAGTAATCTGAGTGTGGGCTTGCCTAACCCCGGTGTTGGGCACCATCACGAACTGAGTTAGTATTTTGGGTCGTGACAACATGGTATCACAGCTCTAGGTTCACGTAGATGTCACAAGTTACTGGCAAACGTAGTAGAGTCATGCGGATCGATATGGAGACGTCTGCACTTATCTTCGGGAGGCTATAGGGTATTAGTAAAACATCTCCTTATTTTATTCTATGTGCAGTCAATGGGATACTAAATCTCATTCTTTTATTCTCTCACAGATGGTGAGTACACGTGCATTCGATGTTCCAGNGGGGGAAACTGGCCCGAGGTAGGGACGAGGGCGTCCCCGAGCTATTTCAGTTATACCACCACCAGAGGATCTTACTATAGAGGAGCAGGGTGAGGTGCCCCCAGCAGGTCCTGCTCCAGTGGACTTTATGACGACGCGCGGCTTCCAAGAGATAATGGGCCGTATGATGCGGTTTTTGGACACCATGTCCCAGACTGGTTTATTTCCAGCAGATCTTGCCACATCTCAGGCGGGAGGGGGCCCTAGACTTCCATTGACCAGGCTGCAGGTCAGGCAACAACATTACATTATACCCCGAGTACATTGCTCGTGGGTGGGGTACAGCCTATAACAGCAGCACCTGAGCCCAGACCAGCTACGGACGGTGATCCGCAGACGTTATTGGATAGATGGACTCGATTGCACCCTCCAGTCTTTGGGGGTGAGCGAGGTGAGGATGCCCATGATTTTGTTGACACGTGCTGGTACATGCTGTACAATATGAGGATATTAGAGTCACATGGAGTAGACTTCACTACCTTCCAGTTAGAGGGCAGAGCTCGCAGATGGTGGCAGTCCTATATTCTCAGCAGGCCAGCAGATTCTCCTCCTATCACTTGGGAGCAGTTCAATCAGATGTTTCTAGACAGGTATATCCCACCCTCTAAGAGGGAAGAGCTACGATATCAGTTTGAGTAGTTGAAGCAGGGACATATATCAGTGACAGATTATGAGGCTAGATTCTCATAGTTGTCTCGCCACACCCTTATGATATCTCCTACTGATGTGGATAGAGTGCGGAGATTTGTAGCAGGGTTGCACTTCGGTATTAGGGCCAACATGTCCCGAGAGGTGGAGATGGGGACTCCCTATCAGCTGGTGGTCGAGATAGCTCGTCGGATTGAGGGCTATCGATCAAGAGGCAGAGAGCAGGGTCAACAAGACAAGAGAGCCAGATTCTCCGGGAATTTCAGAGGTGCCCCAGTTAGGGGCAGAGGTCGGTTCGATAGAGCTCAGCCCAGCAGGCCTCCATATTAAGCACCCCCACTGCCTCCCCGAGGTTTTCCAGCGAGGGCTCATTTCAGTACCATGCCAGAGCGTTCCTACCGCTCTCCATCCATTCCGAGTTCACCCAGTTGTTATTCCAGTTATCAGAGATTCCCCAGTCCCTACTTCATTGCTATGCCAGAGAGTACACATTGCTCTCCGGCCGTTCAGGGCAGCAGGTTATGATACCCGGAGGTTGTTATGAGTGTAGAGATGTAGGTCATATGAAGAGCCATTGTCCCAGGTTTTGAAGCAAAGTGGTGCAGCAGGATTTTCAGCCTATGGGTCCAACACCAACCATCAGGCCACCTCGAGGTGGGGGACAGGTCGGCAGGGGTCGTCCTAGAGGTAGAGGCCAGTCAGGGAGAGGTCAGCCAACTCCTGTTCGTTCTGGCGGGGCTCAGTCTTCCGGTGCTTCTGCTAGATTCTACGCTATTCCGGCCAGATCATATGAAGTGTCCTTAGATGCCGTGATCACATATATTATTACTGTATGTGGTAGAGAGGCATCGGTGTTATTTGATCCAGGGTCCAGTTATTCCTATGTTTCGATCTTATTTGCTCATTTTCTAGATGTCCCTCGTGAGTCCTTGGGTTCTGCTATATGTGTGTCGAGTCCTATAAGCGATTTTGTGGTGGTAGACCGGGTTTACCGGTCCTGTATGATTACATTCTTCGGGTTCGAGACTCGAGTGGATCTCTTATTACTCGACATGGTTGATTTCGAGATTATTTTAGGCATGTATTGGCTACCTCCTTATCATGGCGTGCTAGATTGCCATGCCAAGACAGTTACTTTAACCAGACCAGAGTCGCCTAGGCTGGAATGGAGAGGTTCCTCAGTTAATGCAGCCAGCCGGGTTATTTCTCCTGAAGACTCGACATATGGTCGAGAAGGGTTGTCTGGCCTACCTCGCTTATGTGCGGGAAACCACCGGTGAGTCTCCGACCATTGATTCAGTGCCAGTTATTCGAGAGTTTGCTGATGTATTTCCTTCAGACCTTCCAGGCATGACTCCGGATCGTGATATTGATTTCTGCATTGATTTAGCTCCAGGCACCCAGCCTATATCTATTCCTTCGTACCGTATGGATCCGAAGGAGTTGAAAGAGCAGCCAGAGTAGTTGTTGGCTAAGGGGTTCATCATACCGAGTGTATCGCCATGGAGTGCTCCAGTTGTAGGGTGCTGGGGTGTTTTCTATGATTGATTTGAGATCAGGATATCATCAGTTGAAGATTCAGGCCTCAGATGTTCCGAAGACTTCTTTCCATACGAGGTTTGGCCACTGTGAGTTCCTGGTGATGTCCTTTGGCTTGACTAATGCCCAAGCATCATTCATGGACTTGATGAATAGGGTGTTCAGGCCGTATATTGATTCCTTTGTCATTGTCTTCATTGATGGAATTTTGATTTACTCACGTAGCCTGGGGGAGCAGGAGCAGCATTTGAGAGCTATGCTCCAGACCTTGCGGGAATAGAAGTTATATGCTATGTTCTCCAAGTGTGAGTTCTGGTTGGATTACGTAGCATTCTTGGGGCATGTGGTATCCGGAGAAGGAATCAGGGTTGATCCTCCGAAGATCGAGGCAGTTCAGAGTTGGTCGCGTCAAACTTCAACTACGGAGATCAGGATATTTTTGGGCCTAACAGGATATTATTTCCAATTTGTGGACGGGTTCTCTTCTATTGCAGCCCCATTGAGTAGATTGACTCAGAAGAATGCCCCTTTCAGATGGTCCGACGAGTGTGAGGCAAGCTTTCAGAAGCTCAAGACAATATTGACCTCAGCACCAGTTCTGGTATTGCCTTCCGGTTCTGAGATGTATACAGTGTATTGCGACGCTTCATGCGTTGGGTTGGGATGTGTATTGATGAAGGAATGGAGATTTATTACTTATGCTTCGCGCTAGCTGAAGGTTCATGAAAAAAATTACCATGTGCACGATTTAGAGTTTGCGGCGATTGTTCATGCTCTTAAGATTTGGAGGCACTACTTGTATGGGGTGTCCTGTGAGGTTTATATAGATCACCGCAGCTTGCAGAACTTTTTCAAGTAGAGGGATTTTAATTTGAGGCAATGCATATGGCTTGAGTTGTTGAAGGATTATGATATCACCATTCTTTATCATCCGGGAAAGGCAAATATGGTAGTAGATGCCTTGAGCAGGAAGGCAGAGAGTATGGGTAGATTGGCTTACATTGCAGTAGGGGAGATACCTCTAGCCTTGGACATTCAGTTCTTGGTTAATCGCCTGGTGCGGTTAGACCTTTCGGAGCCTCGTCGAGTTCTAGCATATGTGGTTGTGCAGTCTTCATTATTCGGTGAAATTAAGGCTCAGCACTTTGATGATCCGTGCTTGGAAAAGCTTCGGAAGACAGTGGTACAAGATGGTGCTAAGGAGGTTACTATTGGCAAGGATGGTGTTCTGAGACTTCTGGACCATTTATGTGTTCCTAATGTCGATGGCTTTAGAGGGAGGATTCTAGAGGAGGCACACAGTTCATGGTATTCTGTACATCCTACTTCTACAGAAATGTATCGTGATTTGAAGTAGCATTACTGGTAGAGGCGGATGAAGAAGGATATTATGGATTATGTGGCTAGGTGTCATAATTTCCAGTAGGTTAAGTATGAGCACCAGAGGCCATGAGGCCTACTTCAGCGGATGCCCATTCCAGAATGGAAGTGGGAACACATCACTATGGACTTCGTGGTTGGGTTGCCTCGGACTTTGCGGAAGGATGACGCGGTTTGGGTCATTGTGGATAGATTGACCAAATTGGCGCATTTCATTCCAGTGGCTACTACATATACTTCTGAGAGGTTGGCACAGATCTATATTCGTGAGATAGTCCGGTTGCACGGTGTGCCGGTGTCCATTATATGAGATCAAGGTCCTCAGTTCACCTTGCACTTTTGGAGAGCATTGCATAGTGAGATGGGTACCCAGATAGATCCAAGCACATCATCTCACCCTCAAACTGATGGTCAACCGGATAGTACAGTTCATATATTGGTGGACATGCTCAGGGCATGTGTGATTGACTTCGGAGGTCAGTGGGACCAGTTCTTGCCTTTGGCCGAGTTTGCTTACAATAATAGTTATCAATCCAACATTGAGATGGCACCATTTGAAGTTTTGTATGGTCGGCAATGTCGTTCTCCTATCGGGTGGTTTGAGCCTGGCGAGGCTAAGTTATATGGCACTGACCTAGTGAGGGATGCTTTGAAGAAAGTGAAGTTGATCCAGGAGTGGCACCGCACAGCACAGTCTAGATAGAAGAGTTACGCGGATCAGAGGGCGCGTGATGTATCATTTATGGAGGGAGATAAGGTCCTGTTGAAAGTATCGCCGATGGAGGGTATTATGAGGTTTGGGACGAAGGGCAAGCTTAGCCCAAGGTTTATAGGTCCCTTCGATTTGTTGAGGCGAGTTGGGGAGGTTGCTTATGAGCTGGCCTTACCTCCCAATTTATCAAGAGTTCATCCAGTTTTTCATGTATCCATGCTCCGGAGGTACCACGCCGACTTCTCTCACGTGGTTGATTTCAACACTATTCAGTTGGATGAGTGGTTGGGCTACGAGGAGGAACCATTTGCTATTACTGATAGACATGATCGCCAGTTGAGGTCCAAGAGATTTATGTCATAATGGTCCAATGGAAGGGCCAACCAGTTGAGGAGGCAATCTGGGAGTCCGAGGAGGGCATGCGGAGCAGGTATCTGCACTTATTCACCACTTCAGGTATGATTCTTGACCTGTTCGATGACGAACATTTGTTTAAGAGATGGAGAATGTAACGACCCGACCGATCGTTTTGCATTATCGGACCATGTTCCCCTAAATGAAACATCCCATAGCGTCTTATTGTGATTTATGACTTGAGGGGGCGGGTGTTCCAGGTTTTAGAAGTGTTTAGAGCAATATTGGAACACTTAGTTCCTTCAGGTTGGCCTTTAAGGCCAAGTTTGACTTCGGTAAACATATTTAGTAAATGACCTCGGAATCCAGTTTCGACGATTTCGGTAGCTTCATATGATGATTTTGGACTTGTGCGTATGTTCGGAATAGGTTTTGGATGAACCGGAAGCATTTCAGCGCCCAATATTTAAATAAGAGTTCCTTAAGTCCATGGTGTGGTTTGGGGCGTGTTTTTGTGTTTTCAAGGTCCGAACGGAATTCCGAGATAGGGAGTAGTTCCATTATATCATTTATGACTTGCCTGCAAAATTTGGTGTCATTCTGAGTAGTATAGGTTAGTTCGGCGTATTGTTAGTCAAGTCAAGAAAACTTAAAGTTCCTAAGTTTGGTTCTAGTTGTTTTGAGGTGTGATTTTAAGTTTTAGATGTGTTTTGAGTGTTTCGAAGGCTCGAGCGAGTCCGTATTATGATTTGGGACTTGTTGGTATATTTGGACGAGGGTTCGGGTGGGCCCAGGTGGCTTCCGGACACCACATGAGGGCAAAAACCAGCTGAAATAGCTGTTGGTGCACCTGTTCTTGTGTGACCATAGGTGTGGTTGCCCAATCGCAGGTGCGGGACCGCTCTTGCGGTCCCAGCCTCGCAGGTGCGGCCCCAAGTGGAGAGCCCATTTCTCGCAGGTACGGACAAAGTTCCGCAGGAGTGGAGCCGCAGGTGCGGGCCCAGGCTTCCTCGTCCATTTCCGCAGGTGCGAGCTTTTGCTCGCAGATGTGAGACCGCAGGTGCGGTACCACTATTAGGAAGTGTCTTCCGTTAAAATACGGGATTCTTCATTGTTTCTTCATTCCTTCCTCCATTAAAACACTTTGAAAGCTTGGGAAAAAAGGCTCCACGACCCAACCACTTTGAGGTAAGTGAATTCTACCCCAAAGTTAGTTTAATGCATGAATTCTTAGTTATGTTAACCTTCTTAATTAGTGGAAATCAAGAATTGGGTAGTAACCTAGGGCTTTCGGGAATTTAGAAAATTACCCATGCATTAGCTATGAAATCAAGTAAAAATCATTTATTAAAGATCCTTAGGTCATGGGTGAGTGGTTCCTTCGTGAATTTTCGGAATCCGAGTGTGCGGACTCGCGGTGAATTTTTGGAATTCTTCAAGAATGATGAATTTACTAAATAAGTAGGAGAATTTTCATACTTTTAGCATAAATTGATGTATTTGGATAACATTTGGCTAGTTTCGAGTCCTCGGGTGTAGAGTTCGGAGTTTCGGGCACGTTCTTGGTCCGAGGAGTAGATTCGACACGAGGTGAGTCTCCTTTCTAACCTTGTAAGAGGGAACTGTCCCCCTAGGTGCTTTAGATGACTATGTGCTAATGTTTATGGGGACTACTTACGCGCAAATTGATGAGAGTCTGTATGTAGCTACTATAATTGTTATGTCCGGGTAGTTAGGCCTACACCATGCCTTATGTTTTCCTTGAAAGGAACTATATGCTTAGTGAATTAGTGTTAAATGCGGCTTGTTTCCCATAAATCATGGAATTTATGTAATTTTAAGAAATTGTTCACGAAAAGTAATTTATAAAGAATAAATGTGTGGATTGTGTGTGCATGTAACCACTTTGCAATTTACATTCCGTGAGCGGAGTGTTATTTCCCCCACTCTCATGGGAGCAGGTCGTACGCCACGGCGAGATTGAAAGATATATTATGGTTTAAGCCATTCGACCCTCGGCAGTGCACATATATGATCATTATGATGGCTCAGGCCGGTTGTACTTTGATCACGCTCAACTATGTCTAATAAAAGACTAAACGGGCGTTGCAAATATAATCCGAGGTACTACGCCCATAGTCGATCCCACAGGGAATTTACGTATCAATTAAGCAGTCAGAATACGAAACTTTTATTGAATCAATTCTCTCAAGACTTTTGAATATCAATAATATTTTACTAACTCTACTGACAAAATAATAAACTAGCAATTAACTAACAATATGATGTAAACAATGATAATAAAGGTCTAAGGTTGTGTTTCCCCCGTTGGTGAATTCTTTCTCGGATATTTCTTATAGTTTAATTAGTCGTCTCCATCAATCATGAACACTCTATGTACCATAAATCTCTCTCGCGTAATTACGATAATTTACTAGACGCACTCTCTCGAGTTACGCTAGATAGATTGCAATAAAGTTCACTTTAGATTGCACCCGAGGTATCGTTATCTCTAATCCAACCTCTAAACACTCGGTGATGACTTTCGTCTATACTCCTGGAGTGGTGTTGTTCAAACAACTACCTAAATATGCACTCTCTCTGAAGTAGATACATAATAAATAGGAACAGCTAATTGAGGGCCCTTCAAATCAACTACAACAAGAACATAGTTGAACAAATAGAGATTAATCAACCAA